>JAECUM010037949.1:0-42242 GCA_016617855.1 Megalonaias nervosa
TATATATATATAAAACCCTTCCTCTACTAAAAAAAAGAAACATGCCACCTGTCGCTTATCGCTCTACAAACCCCCAGTCTCCTAGTCACCGCTCTACCAAATTTCCATTGACGCTATACAGGCCCAGGGTGTTCTAGTCCCCCTACTCCATTTTTCCATTGACGCTATACAGGCCCAGGGTGTTCTAGTCCCTCTACCTCATTTTTCCATTGACGCTATACAGGCCCAGGGTGTTGACCTACTTTCTTGACGCTATACTGGCCCAGGGTGTTGACCTACTTTCTTGACGCTATACTGGCCCAGGGGGGGTCTGTAATGCTAATTCCCATTGACGCTACGGTAACCCACTATACTACTGACCACCTACACCTATTCAACGAAATTATAATTTATGGGGAACAGAGTTAGATTTAAACAGCACATGTTGACTCAGTATATGAAGTAGTTGTTGTAGAATCAAAAGTAGGAATGACAACTTCCTCATCAATCAGAAACTCATTATACATTTGAAAGGATTGAATAAATGTTGAAAATTTTGGAAAAATACGATATCTGTTGTTGAGCGTTTTCTTGTTGATATTTGGTAACACCTAAGGACAAAATAACAACAACAGCATATTCACTGTTTTTATGCCGTTTTTAAATACTTTTCAGATCAAGAAAATAAGTACTTTTTAAGACATATTTTATATTATCCTTAAAATCCAGTTGCTTAAGCAAATATCAGTCAGTTGTGAGAACAAATTAAAAGAGACATATGCAAAAAAGCAACAACACAAAGTACAAAAGGCTGAACTGAAAGAATGGTTCGCCGAATAGTCTATTTACACATTCCACAAGACAGCAAAAGAATTCCGTACTAGCGCACAATCAGTAGCAGGGACACATTACTGAAATGCAAGTCTTAAAATGCGATTATGGATACGAGTTAATTTCAACAATTATATATATATATATATATATATATATATATATATATATATATATATATATATATATATATATATATATATATAGACACACACACACACACACACACATACACTGGCTGGACTTACATCTTGACGTAAGATTGTGAGGGATTAACAGATGTGGGAATAGCTAGAGTGAGGTGAGGTATTAAGTCTTTTGTAATTCGAAAATTAGACATTAAGGTACAAAGCAGAACATCTTTCACACGGTTTGTTTCAACAGTGACAGAAAGCAATAAAAAGTTCGGCAGATTAATTCTAGGACAGTAAGGATTGGACACAGATGTAAATCTTATAGGAGGTTTCAAAAATATAAACCATTCTAAAGTTCAAGTAGAATGTGTTGGTGGTGGTGGTGGCGGCAGTTTATTTTTAGTACAATGACATGATTATGAAAATGGTTAGTATGGTTTAATACAACACCAATTTAATGAAATCCAAAGAATCGTTATAACTGAGGGTTAAACCCTACCAATAATATTGAACTGTATCCCAAAGGCTGATAAATAATCAGTGACAAGACAACAAAATTGAAGACAAAGTGCTTAAAAGTTATGTAGAGATTAGTGATTACAATGATGATAGTTTTACGGTCAAGTTGTTCTACCCTGTGCAGAACACCGTTGTACCTGTGGTATACGTTGCCTTGGGCACTATGGCACAGGGCATTTAGGAACGCCAAAGAAACAATACTATGAAATAAATAAAAAAATCAATTATCATGATGCTAATGGTTGCTCGAATTGCCTGTTTTTAATAGGTGATGAATGGTTTCCTCGTTTCTTGCCTTGTTCACACCGTTGATAACAATTCAAGCAGCAAATCTACTAATGCTAAAACAAGTAATATGACATGGTCATATTAATGTTAAAACAAGTCATATGGGATGGTCATATTAATGCCAAAACAAATAATATGACATGATCATGCTAATGCTACAACAGGTAGTATGACATGGTCATATTAATGCTAAAACAAGTAATATGACATGGTCATATTAATGTTAAAACAAGTCATATGAGATGGTCATATTAATGCCAAAACAAATAATATGACATGATCATGCTAATGCTACAACAGGTAGTATGACATGGTCATATTAATGCTAAAACAAGTAATATGACATGGTCATATTTATGCTAAAACAAGTCTTATGAGATGGTCATGACATGATCATATTAATGCTAAAACATGTAATATGACATGGTCATATTAATGCTAAAGCAAGTAATATGACATGGTCATATTAATGCTAAAGCAAGTAATATGACATGGTCACCTAGAAAAGAAACAATTTAACACGCGCTCTTAATAACCAAATTAACAGACTACCAATAATTTCAAATATTTATACTGCTACTTAATCGCTAACTTAAACAAATGATTGGCTACATTTCTCAAGCCATTTTTTACTTTTGGGACGTGCTGAAGTAAGAAGATGAAGTGGAAAAAAATGAAAATTCTCTCCAGTTGTAGTACAGGTTTAACGAATTTTGTCTATATGACTTCAACATTTTCCAACTGTTATTGCAAGGCGGCTTTTTCGTTGTTCAAATCTCTTTGCTGATGCCCTGTGTTAACCCTTCAATCTGGTTTCACAAATTTCTCCATCTAAATTCACAGATTCTGTAATTGAATTGGGAACTTGTGCAGCATGTATTCCCAAAATTATGTTTGCTCTTATTGATTGAATAAGATTTTCATTCCAGTAGAAGTTCTCTGTATTCAATTCTTCTATGGTATTCATGACTTAGAGCCTCAGCTCCTCCTACCTGTTAGTCAAACGGCAAATAACTCTTTCGTTAGCATCTCATTATTCCCAGGAAATTGAAATGGTTGTCTGACGTTAATTGTTAGTTTATCGGGTATTTAGGCTGCAACTCCTGATTAGGCATCACCTATTTATCGCCTTGTTGTGTCCAGATTATTGTAATCAGCCGCTCTCCTCCCGTCTGGCTTGATATAGTGATGGGTGATAGCATTGCGTTTATGTCCTTTTTCCTAGAGATTCGAAATGCTATACATCTGGTTTTACTTACTACTGTGTTTCGATTTACAAATTAAGGTTATTATTCTCCAAGTTGTGCAGTAATTTATTCATGTCAACGCTTTCTTTTATGTTGCTAATGTACAAGTGGATAACATTGCCCGAAAGTCTTGAATCATCATTTGACGTGACATCCTTAAAGCGTCATATACATTTCAATGCAAAATTAATAGGCAATTTTGAAGTATCATTTGATTGAATTTTTGCATCTACAACATCTCCATACAAAGGAGTTTCAAACGGATAAATTTCTGGAATAGTCGGCCCGGTTGTCACACGTGCTGAAGTCGGACTGGTTGGCTTCGGTACCAGTCATACCAGAAGTGATGGCTGGACGGACGGATTTTCCGAAAGCGTCCTTCTAATTGGCAAGGCAGCCTTCTGTCTGGCGATATGGCCGGATTTTTCTTCTTGTCCTGATATATATATATATATATATATATATATATATATATATATATATATATATATATATATATATATCCTTCTTTTCTTCTTTTTATATATGTCCTTTTTTATTTCATGATATACTGTTGGTTCTGTAAAGTTGTATTTTTTTAGCGGACCTTGTCCACAATCAGTGACAGTTTTCTAAACAACATTGTTTACCTTTTCTGACTGACGGATAAATATTAGGATTATTATCTTGGTCTGAGTCAAGGACATTGCGTTTACCATCTTCTCTTTTATAATTTAGTAACAGACCTTCTTATTATAACTAAGATGTTTTCTTGAAAACTTCTAGAACGAAATTTTCCATTAGGTAATAGCTTTTTTTAGCAAATGCTAATTGTGACCTGGGTCAGGTAGAGGAGTATAAAATCTTGTTTATCGGAAAAGAATATTCATGTAATAACATCTAAAGCAGAAACCAGTCTTAGTGTTGTGTCCAGTATTTTGTTTGGGCAGGAATTTATTTATTCAAATGATGTTTTTTTTACAGGAAATACATAATGGCATCACAGGTACATCAACACTTTCAGCTTTAGATTTATTTTGGAATACTACTAAAATATATTCAGAACTTTATTCTTCCGGACTTTTGTTAGCAATTCTTGGATTATTTGGGATTTAATTCGCAATACCGTAACTTTCCTTTTTTCATACATTTTTGCTATGTATTCTAGGGGAAAAATATGTATTGAATTTTACAAATGTTGTTGGTTTTCGCTCTTTTCTGTTACTATTTTAAGAGCATATATATATATATATATATATATATATATATATATATATATATATATATATATATATACCTTCTTATATGGTTTACCTTACCATACTAAACCATATGACTGGCTAAAATGTCGGATCTATCACTAAGATCCCCATAATCGGGACGGCTGGACGGCCGGTATGGCTCCAGACAGCGAGACGGTAATACGTCCCGGATACGCTCGAGGTCATACAGTCCTGATGGCCACGCTCGGACTTGCGGGGCGACTTACACCCACTGGACTGCCTGAAAGTGGGGGGAACAATCCACCACTGTATCTAAATTATCTACGGAATCGAGCGAAGGAAAGAGAGGTACAAATTGGCATGGAGTCAGGAATTGCGTTGGCGTCTCCCTCCAATTCTAGTAGACGCATATTATGCTGATAGGTTGGCGTATCCAACGGAAAAATACCTGCATTCATCTCCCCCAGATCTGCAGATGTCATTGTGGTGGAAGTCTTTGTACTTTTGATATTAGGTGTGGCGGTGGGGGTGGACATGGAAAGCGTCCTCCACAAGGCTCACAACTGACTCTGTACTCGGATGTATACGTTTGTACATCCGAACTGGTCTCGCGTGCTTTTCCCTTTTTCTCTTTGCTGTCTGCTGATTTTAGCAGACGGGCCGACCAGGTTTTCCTAGTACCACAAATTGCACAAACTGCAAGGGAAGGCAGGGGTACATTTGGTGTACAACAGGCAGAACTCGTGTCAGTCTTCTCTTGCTTTTTATTTCTTGTATTTACTGCATCTCGAAGACATGTTTCTGAAACGATAAAGAAATAAAAACAATAGATATATTAACACGTCTGTGTGCTAATAGTTGACTAAATAAGCAGTTAAAATAACACCCGTAAACAGAGTCCGCCATCTAAAGACAGCCTGTGCGAACACTTGCAAGTCAACATGCATCAAAGATAGCGTGTTATACCATGCAATTGGAAACGACCAAGTCCGAGAGAGTGATAAATTGCGCAAAATATGTGCCAAATTCAAAATACAATGTATACCACCTGTTTATGAATCAATATTAGTCCAAATTAATCCAAATGTTTGAAAGGATGACTTGAATTTCACACACAAAAACTTTGTGTTAACGAGAGGCTTAAAAACTGTCGAATCCTAAAGGTGGCAATGGGAGGTAATGTGCAAGAGTTAATATCCCTTGTCTATATGATATAGACAGGAAAAATTAATATTCGTCTTTTGGTATGGCTGTATTAGGGACGTACCTGCTACTCCTGATAATGTGACACGCACACCCCACTTGTTTATCTGAATTCCAGTTTGAAATTTCAGCACACTTTTTATTTGATATTCTTTACCAAAAACAGACAATTAAATCGTTTCCATGAGATCATTTCTTCCTGTTAATACATCGAAATTTCTCATTGGTAAGACCAATTGTTTTATCACAGGTAATGAATTTATTTATTCTGCAGCAAACTCGAATTTATGTTGAGGGAACTCGTTGATTCGACTGATGCTTTTTAATATTGTTAAGTACTTTCTATAAGTCATTCTGGTTTTTCTTTTCCTGTCATCCATCTATATTTCCTTCGTTTGCTTCCTCTTTCGTCATCTCGTTGTTTTCCGTATATATATATATATATATATATATATATATATATATATATATATATATATATATATATATATCTCCCCCTATATACGTGTGGAATGGGTTGCACAAAAATACATGTGCGTTTTTATTGTTGAAAATAGTGAAATAGTGCGCACCAAAAACATAATGGAAGCAACCGTTATGACTATTCTTTCAAAAATAATTAATACTCCCACGACCCAAAATATAATGTGTGTCTGTGTGTCGAGCCATCGACTATGTTCTGAATTCTAGAATAATGGACACCATTAAAATTTTGTAGTTGGACAACAAAAATTCCAAAATGCTTCTTGTAAAGTAGGTTTCATATCTGATGCAATTTCGACATCTCTGATCAAACATTTGGTTAACGCTGAATAATTTTGAATGGCAAAGTTAATTTTTGTCGCAGTAATGCAAAATTACCTTGCTCCGTGCCCATATTCTGGAAAATATAAAAAACAAGAACTTTACCAGCAAGATTCACCAGATTGTTCCTAGAAAGTTTGTTTCTTAACATATTCTGTACACTGCAAGCAATTTCGAGCTGAGGGAAATATTAGAAGGAAATATCCACCAGCCTCTCCATCAAATGACAGTCCTTCTCTATGCTATATTTCCTAATAGGTCCAAGAAGACTGCATTCTTTAAAATATTTTTTAAGAGATCATTGTTCTTGGCAGGGAATGGAAATTATTCAATAAGGACTCATAATGTTTGTATATTACCCTTGAAGTTTTCACATGAAAGAAATTTTAAAAAATCTCTCAGAGTTTTCTCGCTCACATTTTTGTCCCTATGGTAATCTCTTTGCCGGACTGAAATACTATTTGTTTTATATGCTTCGCTGGAGAACTCTGGATTTTGTTTTTTTTTTTTTGGCGCGTGCAAATATAATGAGTGTCTCTTTGCATCTAGGTGATCTAGCACACATCCGAAACTCGCTTTCCTGCATATCTATCTATCCAGCGGCGTCACTAAGGGGTGCGGGGTGTGTGGAACGCACCGGGTGACACTATCAGAGGGGTTGACACTAAAATGACTGTCCATAAAATGTTTGAATTTTTGTGCAGGAAGGAGGTCCATGGGGGTGACACCATGAGTTACCGCACATGACTGTCTATAAAATTTTTAAATTTTTGTGCAGGAAGGGGATCCATGGGGGTTGCACCATGAGTTACCGCACTGGGTGACACAAACCCTAGTGACGCCACTCGGTCCATCTGTCTGTCTGTCTCTCTATCTATCTATTTATCGACAGATCGATTAGTCTGTCTGTCTAGATCTATCTGTCTATGAAAAAATTAAGTTTACTTTGCGTCTTAGAGTTTCTCCCCAGTCATTGCCTTTTCTTCGTTTTATATGTCTTTTTGGAACCTTTTAAAACGTATATATTCTGCGACATCGTTTATTTTCATGAGTATCATGAAAATCTTTTTGTTTGGCATATTATAGCATAGCTATGACTGTGCTGATATGCCGCTAAGCCGCATACATTTGAATACCACTAATCTTAATCAATGCACAAATGTTTACAGGCGCCTATATATTATTTTGGCATATGTATATAAGATGTGTAAAATACAGTATAACCCATGAATCAATATTTGAGCGCATTATCAACGTTACCACTGGAACGTATTACTCTTAAATAAAACTCACAATATCGTTAGAAAATAGCATTTAAACTCCCAGCAAACAATAAAACTATTTTTACAGCTCTGATATATCTCTAAAGGGCCTCAAACACTCAGTTATCTAGGTGCATTAAAGGAGAAATTATGGATTCAATCTTCAATATTTCATACTCTAGTCACAAAGTGCTGAAGTAATTCTAAAATCTAGTATGTAAGATTAGTAATAATTTAATTCTCGGTGACCAGGTAGACTGTAGTACTTCATGGTTTACCAAATTTCTGAAAGCTATAAAACTTGAACGAGAAAATGAACAAAACGTATCTTTCACGAGCATTTAGCACCGTTATTAGACCATATTTGCACGTGATATGGGTCTTTTTTCAGCACAGTCATTGTATGCTCAACGTTATAGTTGTCTCCGGTGTGAATTTCACGATCACGTGTCAGTAGACGCTTTGCGAGGTGACTTTGGTTTGCTCAAATTTATCTGCACACATATTCATACACTAAAGTGCTGTTATAAAATCCTTGGAAGGTACGTATTTGTTTTGTAGTTGTGAGGCAGTAGGTAAACAGGAAGTAATACAGCTATAAATCTGAAAACCGTAAGGTAGTTTTAAAAATGCAGAGTGCGAAGAGTTCACATGGTTTACGTTGTCCAAGCTGCATGGATATCTTTAATACTCCCCGGTACCTTCCATGTCGACATACATTTTGTGAGAAATGCCTGGATGATTTGATACAGATGTCAGTAGCCTCTGACAACAAAGAAGTGAGCTTCAACTGTCCAGTGTGCAGAAAGAAAACTCTATCACCATTGCCAGCAATCCCTATTGACAAATGGGCGCGCCATTTTCCTTATGATCATATTTTGTTGTCGTTGTTACCCGATGATAGAAGGCAAGTGAAGCCATTATGCAGCCCATGTAGAATGTTAGGAACTTCGCAACACGCTACAATTTTCTGCACCACTTGTGAAAAGGCGTTATGTTTCAACTGTAGAAAATCACACGAAAGTCATTCTTTGGTTGAGACCAGTGACAGCAGCTCTATGCCAAACTCTAATGTCGGCTTAACTTTTACATCGTCCTGTCCTGTTCACATAAACAGAGATATAGAATTTGTATGTATGTCTCATGATAGCATGTGCTGCTCTGACTGCGTAATAGATAATCACAGAGGTTGTGCAACACATCGGATAAAAGACCTTAGCGAGGAACTCATTCAGGCAAAGACGTCTAATGACACGATTGAAAACATGAAGAAGCTTATTGAACATTTAGACTGTTACATTGATCACAACGAGATGGCCATGCAAAAAGCAGAAATGCAGGCCAAAGGCATGGTTAGTGAAATTGACATGTTAATATCCATGCTACAGGAAGCAAGAAGTAGAATAAGCAAAGAATGCCAGGATCTTTTGGACAAAGAGACACTGATTAGATCAGAAGATAAAAGACAATGCACAGCACTGAGAGCTGCTTTGCACAATTCTCTAAAAATACTGGAAACTGTAGCAGAATCCGGAGATAAAAGACAGAGCTTAATTACAATGTACCAAATCGAAGATCAGCTCTTGCGTTATGAAGGAGACATTCAGGTCCAGTTTTCTAGTGTGAAATATTTAGACTTTAAGCTAAAGCTAGACGGCAGCCTACTTGCATTACAACAGCTTAACACAAATCAGCTTGCAAAAACAGAAGCTGTTGAAATAACGCTAGAACTAGAGCTGCCTTCCCTAGAGAAAACAGCTACTGACGTCCGAGCGAAAGCAGCAGACAGAGCAAATCCACGTTCTCCCTCCCGTTTTTGGCCGGCCGTCCAAACAATCTCTCGTATCTTCAGTTCTCCTAAGAAAGACCATACAGCTTCGAACAAAAAACCTGGAGCTAACGAAAATGGTTTGGTCAACATGACATCAGGAGAAATGTTGAAACGGTGTACTGGCACGAAGCCAACAGTTAATACGTCAGAACCTGCAACCGTTATAAAAGCAACACCGGCAGTGAAGCTGAATGGTATCCATGACATTTCAGGTAGGAAACAAAAATACATGTTTGACTTAAGAGAGCTTGCTGACAGTTTCACATGATAAACAACGGCTCCGTTTTACAATAATATAGATATGTACTTAAGAAGAGAGAATGCGACAGACAACATAAGAAACTTGTAGGGGTCAAAATACTGATTTTTGAAATGCCTAATTTCTGAGAGAGAGAGAGAGAGAGAGAGAGAGAGAGAGATTGATTGCTCGCGTAAAGATAGTCTCTCACCAATTGAACCAAATTGAATCCAAAGGTGTGAAATGTTTATTTGGGGAGATGTGATGGATATAATATACCACACATAAAAGAACTTCGAAATACATTGGGACTAAGACATTTCAAATACCGTACTATCAGAAGATGTTAAAATTAATCAGAAAAGGTTTTTCTGCCTTGACATATTTGTTAATAGTGCACTATCAAAGAAAGTTTACCTTAGTGATGTTGGCATAATTTAACTTCATTTTAGTAGAATTTTTATCAGTGTCAATATTATCTTGATCATCACAATTTAATGACAATCTTTAGAACCACGAGCGTGTCATCTGGTAAATTTTAAAGTCTGTTGGTTCTGCTTACTTGCAAATACAAACAGAAGAGTTATAGGATGCACAGATGAAAGGGAGAAGAATGCATGCCAGTGCTTGGCGTATTGGTCAGGTGTTACATATGCTTTTCGTGACGTAGCTTTAACCTGTTCTTTCTGTGGAGGCGGCATGGAACGTGCTAAAAAACAAGGTCCCCGTACATTTTCTCCAGGTCTACCAATATGAAATAGCAGTATTGTAAACAAAAGATATACAGATCTACAAGCGTTTAATGGTTTGCTCTGAGATCCAGTCAGCATATGTATCAAAAATGTTAAAATTGCTTTAACGCAGACACGATATATTACTTCAGTTCGCTATGACATGGAACTAGAAAAAAGAAATATGGAATTTAAATTTCACCTTTTTATTAAAATAAGATGGTATCTGCTGTTAGTAAAAAAAACTTTTCGTTTTCTTTGCAGATGGAAATGAGCATCGATACTGGGGAGTCGTCTTTCTTCCAAGTAACAGGGTTATGCTGATAGACCGTAGTCACGACCAGTGTAGAATTTTTGACAGTTATACTTGTAATCATCTGACGGATTTTGATCTAAAGTCAGAACCGTTTGGTGCTTGTGTGTTAAACGAAAATCAGCCACAAGCAGTACAAGTGGCTGTAGCCGTTTGGAATGGTGAAATTCAGATATTGTCTTTGTGCTCAAATGTAAAAGACACGAGCATACAACGGATGAAGGCGATTAAAACGAAATTAGAATGGTGCCATAGTGTGGCGACATGGACCAGTGATAAACTTGTAGTGAGTGGAGAATACGATAGCAAGTTATGCTGGTGTATTGTTTCTATTGGAGACAAGACAACCGAAAAAATTCATACTATTTGTGAATACAAAAGTAACAAGCTATACCCAAGCTTCCTCACGATCAGTTACGATAAATCTAGAGTGTATGTCTCTGTTTCTGGCTGTGATGATGCCACTAAAGGGGTTGTGTATTGTTACAAAGTATTGGATGGGATTTGTATATTTAAATATCAAAATTGCGATATGTCTTCTCCTCGAGGAATTACAGAAGATCAGGAGGGAAATCTCTGTATCCTTAATGAGCGCCCAGCCAGCATCCACTTGGTTACCGGAAGTGGAGACCTCATACAAATTTTAACAACAAGATCTCTTCGGTGTCCGGTGTCGATTTGTTTCAAAGATATGGAACTTTACGTCATGAATGATAGGAGAAGTGAAGTTGTTAGACTTAGTCTTTCTTACTAGCCTCAGTGAATTTGTACACGGTGATTATTCGGTATTTATGCGGCTAGAGATTGATATTATTCGGTATCTATGCGGCTAGAGATTGATATTATTTGTCTCATTTGGTAAAGACAAGGAACTCAAAATTTGGAACGATTTGCATGTGCAATCGTAAACATCAATGAAAAATAAGATTAAAACCAATGTAACGTTTTCAACGTGTGCGCATGTGAGTGCGTGTGTGTGTGTGTGTGTGTGTGTGTGTGTGTGAAATGAAGGCAGGGAGTCAAGTGTTTGGAACAGTTTTGTCAGACTCTTAACATACGTGTCCATTGAACTGGTTGACGTAGGGTTTCTATGCAAAATTATATAGTGAACCGTCCGATAACAGAGGCGATAGTGCAGGGTGGGTTGAGTACATAAACATTATTGTGTAAAGACACATGTGAATATGCTGTCATATACATTTATGGGAATTGTTTTAAATAGTTTGAAATGTTTTTAATGTGTGAGAAACTTTAAGCGAAAACGCTTCTTATAGTTTAACTTGATAACGTATTGTACTTACTTGCAATTGCGATAAAATTATCTAACAACCGCCTATCTGTTAGAATTACTTGTAATTTACAGTTTCTGATATGCTTATTTGAAACAAACTGTCCCAGATACATTGTCTATTGACCAAAACGGTCACAGAAACCTTCATGCGCAATGTCCACTGTCCCGCCTTTCGTCTAGGACGACACAAACAGCTCACTGAGGGTTAGTAATGGTGACTGCGATATTCCGCTTCCTGGAGAGACCCATAAAAGTCAATAAAAACAGTTATATACACGTACTTTTAGAGTTTTGAAGAATTAGATTTTGTTTTTAAATTTGATGAATAGGCGATAATATGGGTGTTGGGGAACTAACTTTTATGAACAGCAGGTGTAAATGTGTAGAGGATTGTGTAATTCGTCGAATTAGCTAATTCACCGTAGAAGAACCCAATATTATACAGGCCATTGTGTTATATATTCACTAATGATACATTTTGTATTGTTAGTTTTTATGTGTTTCCGTCAGATGAAATCAATAGCGGATTTGTTTGGAATGGTGATAATATGTTTCCAATCTGAGTAGTGAAAATCTGAAATCTAAGTTAGGTAATATAGTTATATTGATATATGTAAACAAGTGATACATAATATAGTGTCATAAAAAAAGATATCATCGACACATATTTCCTATATAGGAAAATAATTGTGGAGGGAACCTATCTCTTTCTGTTATTTCGAGTATAACACTTGGAAATGAATTCAGAAAAAGAGTCATTAGTATAAAAGTACCCCAAGTCATACATGTATAATTTTGAATCGTCAAGGATGTCTTACACATATTATTAAATATCAAGTTAGAAAAAAATTATTTAATACATTTATTCATTTTGAAAAGGCATTCGATATTTTTGTAACAGATTTGATATATTTCAGATTGTTTAAGCTGGTTTTAGAGGCAGACTATTCAATACAATTAAATCCAGGTACTACTGTAGGTAGGAAATGTATATACAATAAGTACGTATCTTTTATGTAAATTTTATTGTTAAAATGGTGCACGACTAAGGAAACATTTATCAATGTTTTAATGATATGATTTTATTGATGATTTAGAAAATGTATTTTGGAAAAAGATTAGTGATAGTTTTGGCATTCTTCCCATTGAATATTAGCATTGTTGTAATTTATTTAACAAGTGGTGATTGTTTACAAAAAGAATCAGATGCGCTAAAAGACTATTGTTTATATTAGCAATTGAATCAAAAGACTAAGGTTGTGATTTTTGGAAACGGTGGAAAGTCGAGAATAAGGAACGATTACATGATGCTGGAACTGAAATTGTTGGTTTGGTTCTTTTGGGTTTAATGCTATTTCACAGCACATAATGGGTGATACATGGATGGAGGAAGAACCCGAAAAAATCCAGGGAAGAATCGCCGATCCAAGGGAAACTACTGGCAAGCTTTCTCACATACCCACGCTAGCTACGAACCCACGCGGGAAGAGGCGAGATGTCGGTGATCTGTAAGGATGATCGCCTTAGACCACTCGGTCACCCAGTGCCCCGGAATTGAAAATGAAATTGTTAGTGAATTTGTATATATAAGAATTGTTGTTATGACTTGTGGTTCGTTTGCAGAAACTGAATAAGCGTTCGCAGGACCAGCCAAGAATTTTTTTAAAAATTATAAATTTGTACATTTATAAATTCTCTGTTATAATGCCAAGCATTTTGCTAGGTCTATTTAATGTGCATTGTTTATTAGTTATTTTTATTTTTTATTTTTTGATGCTGTGTGTTATGTAAAATTATATTTTTTTTAACATGACCTTGTCCAAAATCAGTGACAGTTTTGCAAACAACATTGTTTACCTTATCTGACTGAAGGATAAATATTAGGATTATAATCTTGTTCTGAGTCAAGGACATTGTGTTTACTATGTTCTTTATTATACGTTTAGTAACATACCTTCTAATTATAATTTTGATTGTACCTTGTAACCATCTGGAACCTTCACGAATGAAATTTTCCATTAGGTAATAGTTTGTTTTTTTTAAAATAAAAAATGCTAATTGTGACCTAGGTCAGGTAGAGGAGTATATAATCTTGTTGGCGGGAAAGATTATTTATTCCTGCAATAATATCTGAAGTGGAAATCAGTTTTATTGTTGTGAGCAGTATTTCATTTGGGCTGGAAATTATTTATTCAAATTATTTACTCACTGGAAATACAAAGGGATCATCTAAAATAATATTCCTGGAAATAAAGACTTGTGTTTAAGCAAAAGACTGCTGGCACACCATCAGCATTCAGGCCATTACAAGCACATCAACACTTCCAGAGTTGGATTTATTTTGGAATACCACTAAAGTTTATTCAGATCTTTAATCAGTAGGACCTGTGTTCGAAATTCTAGGATTTTTTGGGGGATTTAATTCGCAATTCCGTAATTTTTATTTTTTTACTTTTTCACTTTGTATTCTAGGGAAATAAATTATTTGTTTAATTTTGCAAAACGTTTTGATTTTAGTTCTTTTCTGTTACTTTCTCTAAGACCATGGATTCATAAGAATTTTATGCAATTTATTTGATAGTATTATTGTTCCAGTTCTGTCATAGCTTGCATTAGGGTGGGACCTTCTTCATGGAAATGTCTACAAAAAGACCTAAATCTGTGTTTTATAAAAATAATTTAGGTGTTAAACAATCAAGACATAATGATGTTGTCTGAGATGAATCGGAGAGCTCCTTTTAGAATCCTAGGCGGCTTTAGGAATACGAAATGTCGCATAAACAGTGTCAATTCTAGCAGAAGGAAATGTAAAAGTTGGGTAGTAAACCCAAATGGATAATTCAAATTAATGAAGATTTAGAAAGGCTCGGGTTGGACACGTATGGTTTCAGCAAGGTATAGGTTATGTTCCTGGGTTCCAAGAAGTAGTAAAGCAATATTTGAAAGAAGGTTTATTCAAAATTGGAATTCTAAGCTTGAATCTTTCAGTAGAGCAAGGCCAACTATTGATACTGGAAAATATTGTAATATTCGAAAAATATATTTTTAGCTTCACCATTATTATGTAGATATGTATTGTGTTTTTGACTCTTTGGTCCTCGACTGAAGATTCTGTTTTTAGATAGAGCTATAAATAGGTGATTACTTTTAAACTCAGCCTTGATAATGAACAAGTTGACAAGTTTGGAGTAATTTTCTGACTGGATGGTTGAGTATTGCTACATAGATCAGGTGTGTTGTCTTTCGACATAAGTTAGGTATTGTGAGATAAGTCTCATAGATGAATTGCAACATCGAGTCGTAATAGAGTGATGGAGATGTATATAAAGAGAGAATTGATTCATCCCAACACATTCAATATCTGGAATTCATTCGGAACTCTTTATTCATTTGGACTTGATATAACGTTTAGGATTATATTGGATTTAGTTCACAAGTTATTGGATTTGCTTCATTCTGTTACTTAGTTTAAGAACATAGAGTCGCAACAGAAATCGGGGGCTCGTCCGATATGGGCTTTATCAATGCAAAGTGATGTTATTTGGTATGAAAAATTACCCCATAACATTCCAGCGTTCAATGAACATCATATCATCTAGTATAGATAGCTGTGATGCGCACATCGATGACGTCTTCATATACAATTACACTTGGCATGATCACTTGGGTAACATTCGGAAATTCTTTGATCGACTGAGTGATACAAATCTGAGAATTAATGAAGTAAAAGCCAGTTTTGCCGTGCTTGTGTTACATTTTCGGAAATATAGTGGGACACAGTCAAGTTAAACTTGTGGAAGTTAATGTTAAAGCTATCTCTGGATCCCCAGTGCCTATCGACACAAATCAACCGATGCAATTTTTGAGTATGGTTTGATATTATCGAAAAGTTTGCTCAAATGTTTTCCATAATTGCTGAGTCCCTGACAAATTTGTTGAGACAAGAACCAAGTTTTATTGGTCTGAAAAATGTCAGGCTGCTTTTGATCACATAAAGGCCACACTTAAGAGTACACCGAATTCTTCAGCTCATGTTATCAACTAATCATTTAAACCGTCTGTTGGTACAAGTGATGTATGGGTTGTTACAGTAGTGATCCAGGAAGACCAAAAAAAAAAAAAAATAGTGTTAATCATCCAGTGTGTTATTTGTCTAAACAAGAATGAAACAAGCACAATATCAATTATACCACAATTGTGAAGAAATGGTTGGCTATAATATTGGCTCTCCAACACTTTGAAGTGTATATTAATTCATCTCCTCCTCCGATTGTTGGATTCAGTGATAACAACCCCACCCCACCCCCCCACACACACATTCATTAACAAAATTAATAATCCAATGCCAGAGATTGTTATGATGGCGTTTGATGTTGCAGGAATACAACATTGACATTAGGCACATAAAAGGAAATGATAATCTGATTGCAAATGAACTTTCACTTGGATATCAGTATTGCTTTATTTAATACATCATATGTGTCATTCATACGACATCTTCCTATATAATTTTTATTATGGTATAATCATGTATACGTTTGACTAATATGTAAAAGAACACTTTTATGTAAGTATACTTCTTTTTCTTTATGAAGAAAAGTATATATATATATATATATATATATATATATATATATATATATATATATATATATATATATATATATATTGTAAACAAAAGATACCAGAAGATGTTAAGAAAAAATGTATAATTGTTCAAATAAGAAAGGTACGTCCATATAATAGCCGTATTCAAAAACTGAATTTCAGGGTATTAAGTCCTCAGCTTACCCGAGATTGGTACCAACCATACTCATTTCACAAGATGTGAAGTTAGTACTATTTTACAGTGACTTATAGCAAGACGTAGACAAAATTCAAATACACGTCTTGGAGAAGTTCTATATTTACTGGCGCTTGATGGTTGGTCTGATCGGATACAACATATACAGGCTTTCATTCAAATTACCGACGTTCCAAACAAAAGATAATAAATTATTTTACAATTTTTGTAATGCGAGTCTTTTTGTTTTAACACCCATACTTCTGTTTCAGTCTAACAATTTTAATATACGCTACCATTATCAGCAAACAAGTTTAATATCTTTTCTCAAACTTTAAGGGGACTTCGTTAGGTTGTCATACATTATTTCATGGATCATTGTATCACGAGGAACAATGGATACTGTCTTCAATTAAAATTGTTATAAAACAAAACACAGAACATGAAAGAAAAATAATAAAATATGTCTCCAAGTCCCAACTTGTATGCATGTTCCGATAACTTTGCTTGTATTTTTCATAGTGAATCCGTGGAAGATTTTCTTGCAATTCTCATAAGGAATCTGATTGTCATCCAAATTAATATTGTGCTTTTCCTGGAATGTCGAAGAGCGATATTAACGCGGTTAGACTGATGATCTGGCATTAAAACATACAAACACATTTCACAATGAATATCCAATATAATCAAGTTTAATTCCAGAACTCTGATTTAAATGACAAATTGACATTAATTACATATTAATATTCAATAGTGTCCCATTTGAATAAAGGTGTCTCTCTGAAGATATTATGTACTTCTGACAGAGAGTCAGGTGTAAGATGAAGTTGTTTGCATTGGAAATATGCACATTGGAGATAATGTTGGCATACCTCTATGTTACTCTCATGTACTTGGTTGAAATTTCTTTCATATTGTATATCTGCAAATTATCCGTGATATAAGCACGCAGCTAAACATCACGACTACTCACATCTACTCGAGGAATTAGTCTGAACTACACCAAAGTAATCTAACTTTAGGAGCTATTAAAGTAGGGAATATCAATTTTACCCGAGTATGCAATTTCGCCTCCTGAAAGTACAATGAATGAATTACAAAATATAGTTTGATTACAATCGGTTATGGGTGATGGTTTTCTTTCTATAATTTACCTCAGATGTCAAGGAAGAGAAAATGACCAAGTCAAGCTAACAGCATTATTTTTTTTTCTAGGTGCATATCTGAGGTAAGCTTAAATTGCATACCCTGTAACTCATAAAACAACCATCAAAAACGTATCAATATAATAGGAAAATAAAGGATCTTGTGACAATACCTAATATCTGCAAAAATCATTTTAAATAGCCAAGATAAACAGTGGGGAAAGCACAGAACATTATTTTCTTTCCAAAATAAACACTATGCAAAGGATGCAACTATAGAGTGCAAGCAACGCAATGGGAGTGCATGCTGTACATGCTTTCTGTTGATAGCGCCCTTCAATTTGATATTCAGTTAGTCTAAGTGGCTTCCACAAGTAGAAAAGGGTAATCATTGTCTTTTGAATTGGCATTGATGAAAGCAATGCTTATATTCATCGACTCTAATTTATGGCTTCATTTAACTATCTACCTTTTTAATCTACTCATTTGTGCGCTAGAGGTTCCGCACATGAACAGAAAGGGCGAAAGGACATACTTACGTATGACACCTTAGTCAATGACGTAATTAACTGCGGTTAAGACTAAAATTGGAAATCTACGTCCATCTCACCTTCTCGGTGGCGGATTATCCAATTCCTGGTTTCTTCAGCTTCTATCTGGTGACGAATTTGTCCTTCCCGTTGAAACAGACATAGTTGTAAAGAGAGACTATTAGTTCCGCGTGAGTTTTCGTCATCAAAATTGTATATGTGCCCTTCTGCACTACTGCAAACGCTAGGTATCTCTAGGAACAGGACATTGCCCTTATGTAAATAGAGACAACAAATTGCACGTGCACGGTCAGACAAAGCATTTATTAACAATAGCGGCTGTCAATTACTACTGCCTTTGATTGCCTTGGTGGTTATTTAGACCAACATTTGAGAGAGAGAGAGAGAGAGAGACAGAGAGACAGAGACAGAGACAGAGAGAGACAGAGAGAGTCAAATAGTGATATATTCGTGATTATAACGACGATCGGGCGAAGTCATAAATTGTTTTAGTATCTTGTCGAATGCAAATATTGCTAAATGCTCTCAATTCGACCTTCGCTGCCTATGATAACAAATTGTTGTCTATATTCAAATGATTGATTATTATTCAGCACGCTTAATCTAGTGTCATCATATTTTGTCAAATGTCGAAACGGAAAATTTTACCACTACGATTAGCCTTGTATGGAGCTATTAATAGATTCCATGGAAACCTTTATTCTGTCATAGTTCACGTGAATTGAAAGTATAAAATATTTGATAACTTTAAGGACAAAAATATATATATTCCTTGGAGAGAAAAATGTTTGTATATACATGGTACACCTAAAGAGGATATA
This sequence comes from Megalonaias nervosa, assembly GCA_016617855.1. Classification (NCBI taxonomy): domain Eukaryota; kingdom Metazoa; phylum Mollusca; class Bivalvia; order Unionida; family Unionidae; genus Megalonaias; species Megalonaias nervosa. Next base: position 19,174 of record JAECUM010037949.1, read on the forward strand.
GAAGAGAAATTTTCATTACATTATTTACAATGCTTATCAAACCCATTCGCCTCCACCTCCGCCATATCATCATGATGGCAAACAAACAGAGCAATATTTGCAAGACAAATAAGAATGGCCACCACCTCATTTCCTCGTAATGTTTTCCTTGACGTTGGTATTACTGACATCTGAAGTTGTCTTATTTTATAGCCAGACAAGTGGCTTGTAGATGTATGCATACTTATCTGCTTTATCTGGGCCTGTGACATTGTCAAACTGGTAATCTTGAGGTGTGTAGACAATATGAAACAAGATATATATATATATATATATATATATATATATATATATATATATATATATATATATATATATATAAACACACACACACACACACACAGTAACCACTTTCTTCAATCATTTTTGTTGAGCATATGCGTGTGGACTGAGTTGTAGAAAAATTGCATGTTGGATGTTTTTCTTGTAAAAACTTGTGCACAACATGAAAGATAATGGAAGCAACCGCTTTTACGATTGAAATAAATGACCCAGAATATAATTTGTGTCGAGTTATAGACCTTGTACTGAATTCTAGAAATTGGACATCATACAAAAATTTGATATTTTGACCACACAATTTCAAAATATTTCTAGTAAAGCAGGTTTCTTATGCAATTTCGATATCTCTGATCAGACATTTGGTTAATGCTGAATAATTTCGAATGACAAAGTAACAAAATGACCCCGCACTGTGTCCATATTCTGGAAAATATTACAAAACCCCCTAAAACTTGAAAAGGAAGACTCTATTGATTGTTTCTAAAATGTTTATTTCTTTGATATTCTGTACACTGCAAGTCATTTCGAACTGAAGGAAGTATTAGAAGGAAATAAATATGCCCCTCCTACCACTCCATCAGATGGTAGTTGCACTCTATGCTATATTTCATAATAGTTCAATGAAGATTGCATGCTTTTAATAATTTTTAAGGGATCATTGTTTTGTTGTCTCTCCTTGGTAAGAACTTTTCAAGTATCGTTTTGCGCATGCGTAAGCTGCAGCTTCTACTCCCACATACTACCATTTATCAGCTGATAGAGAATGCCAGTTGCAAAATCCCATAAAGTATCGTTTTTGAATATGATACGAAGACTATGTACTATTAAAACTGAATGCCACTAATCCTAATCAAAATACAAGTGTTTACAGGCTGCTATCTATGAGAAGATCGCATGCTTTAATAAATTTTTAAGAGATGATTGTTCATAGCAGGGAATGGAAATCATTCTCTAAGGGCTCGTGAAGTCTTTCTATTAACCTTGAAGCTTTGACACGAAGAAGATTTTTGAAACGTCTCGCAGCATTTTCTCATTCACTTTTTATTTTCACTATGGTAATCTATTTGTCGAACTGAAATACTATTTGTTTTATATGCTTTGCTGGAGAACTTTGGATTTTGTTCTTTTCCTGACACGAGCAACTAAAATAAGTTTCTCTTTGCATCTAGGGCATACAGTATACACCAGAAACACGCTTTCCTTCATATCTATCTATCTATCTATCTATCTATCTATCTATCTATCCATCCATTGATCTATCTATCTATCCATTAATCGATCGATATGTCTGTATATCAATCTATCTATCTATTGATCGATCGATCTGTCTGTATATCTATCTATCTATCTATTGATCTATCTATCTTTTGGTCTGTCTGTCTGTCTGTCTGCCTATCTGTCTGTCTGTCAGGATCTATCTATCTATATATTTATCGATGAAAAGTAAGTTTACATTGCGTCTTTGAGTTTCTCCCCTACACTGCCTTTTTCTTCGCTTCAAATGTTTTTTTGGAACCTTTTGCAGCATCCTTACCTAGAATCGTTTGTCGCATGGTTCATATTACATTTGCTTGGAAGTATTTACCTTCACGAGAATCATGAAAATGTTTTTCTTTAACATATCTATGACTGTACTGATATACCGTCAAACCCTGTGCATTTTAAAACCACTAATCTAATCGCAATCACAACGCAAGTGTTTACAGGCGCCTATGCCTATCTATCATTTTGGAATATGTATAAAGGATTTATGAAATATAATACAACCCATAAAGCGATATGTGAGAGTATTATTAACGTTACCACTGGAACGTATTATTCATTGTAATACAAAATCAGAATATCGTTAGAAAATATCAATTAAACGTACAGCAAACTATGAGAATATTTTTTACAGCTCTGATATACCTTCAAATGGCCGCACACACTCATTTATTCATGTACATTAATGGATAAATTATGGATTCAAGCTTGATTATTTCATACCCAAATCATTAAGTACTGTAGTAATTCTAAAACCTCCTATATAAGTAATAATATATAATAATTGATTTCTCTGTGACCAGGTCGACTATAGAACTTCATAACTGACAATGTTTCTCAAAAATATAACACTTGAAGAAGAAAATGGACACAACGGATCTTACACGAGCATCTAAGTTCGTGTCTAGACCATTTTTTGCGTGTAATTTGGGCTTTTACCGAGCATAGTCATTGTATACTCAACGTTATCTTTGTCTCCGGTGTTAATTTCTCGATAACTTATCAGTAGAGACTTCGTCAGCTGCGTTTCGGTTGCTGACAATTATCTGCACACACAAAGTCCATGGAAGGTAAGTATTTGTTTGGTGTAGGGGGCAGTCAGTAAGCAGGAAGCAATTCAGCTGTATATGTGAAAACTGTGAGGTAATTTAAAAAATGTGGAGGGAGACGAGTCCAAATGATTTACTTTGTCCACATTGCCTGGATATTTTCAGCACTCCCCGGTACCTTCCATGTCGACATACATTTTGTGAAAAATGCCTGGATGATTTTATACAGAAGACAGTATCCACTCATAACAAAGAAGCGAGCTTCAACTGTCCAGTGTGTGGAAAGAAAACCCTACCGCCGTTGCCAGCAATTCCTATTGACAAATGGGCAAGTCATTTTCCTGATGATCGTATATTATTGGCGATTTTACCCGATGTTAGAAGGCAAGTAGACCCATTATGCAACCCGTGTAGAATGTTAGGAAATACGGTGGCCTGTACAATTTTCTGCACTACTTGTGAAAAAACTTTATGTTTAAGCTGTAGAAAAGCTCACGAAAATCATTATTTGGTTGAGACCAGCGACAACACTCATAAGTCAAATACTAATGTCGGGTTAACTCATGGATCGTCCTGTCCTGTTCACATAAACAGAGATATAGAATTTATATGTATGTCTCATGATAACATGTGCTGCTCTGACTGCGTAATAGATAATCACAGACGCTGTACAACACTTAGGATAAAAGATCACATCGAGGAACTCACTGAAGCAAAAGAATCTAGAGACACTATTGATCACATGAAGAAACTTATTGAACATTTAGATCATTACAATGATCACAACGAGAAGGCCATGCAAGAGGTAGAAATGCAGGCCAAAGGCATGGCTAGGGATATAGACATGTTAATATCCATACTACAGGAAGCAAGAAGCAGAATAAGCAAAGAAAGCCAAGATCTGTTGGACATAGAGACACCGAATAGGTTAGAAGATAAAAGACAATGTAAATCGTTGAGAGCTGCTTTGCATAATTCTTTGAAAATACTGGAAATTGTAGCAGAATCCGGAGACAAAACTCTGGGCTTAATTACAATGCACCAACTCAAAGAGCAGCTCTTGCACTATCGCAGAGAAATTCAAGTCAAGTTTTCTGATGTGAAATATTTAGACATTAAGCTAAAGCTAGACGACAGTCTCCTTTCATTACAACAGCTTGACACAAGTCAGCTCGCAAAACTAGAAGCTGTTGAAACTACGCGAAAATTAGAGCTGCCTTCCCTAGAGAAAACATCTACTTACGTCCGAGCAAAAGCAGCAGATAGAGCGTGTCCACGTTCTCCCTCTCGTTCTTTGTCGACTCTTCAAACGATCGCTCGTTTCTTCAGTTTCCATAAGAAAGACAACGCAGCTTCGAACAAAAACCCTGGAGCTAACGAAAAGGTTTTGGTCAAAATGTCAACAGGAGAAAGGTTGAAACAGTGTACTGGAACGAAGCGAGCTGTTAAAGCGCCAGAACATGCAACCGTTATAAAAGCAACACCGGCAGTCAAGCTGAGTGGTATCCATGACATTTCAGGTAGGAAACATAAATACAGGTATAATTTAAAAGAGCTTGCTGACAGTTTCACTTGATTAATCAATGTTTTCATTTTATAGTAACATACATATGTACTTTAGGCAGTGAGAATTTGACAGACAACAAAAACTGGTATGGATCCAAATTATTGGTATTCTACATGCTGATATTCCTGAGAGAGAGAGAGAGAGAGAGAGAGAGAGAGAGAGAGAGAGAGAGACTTTTTCGCTTGCCGATTGATCCAAAGTGAATACAAGGATGCTATTTGTGGAGATGTAGCTGGATTTAACATAAAACAAATAAAAGAACTTCAAAGTAAACCGGCACCAAGAAATTTCAAGTACCTTGCTATCAGATGTCGTCAAATGAATCAGGCAAAGTTGTTCTGCTTTGACATATTTATAGATAGTGCACTATCAAATGAAACTTACCTTAGTGACATTGGCTTGACTTTTCTTCATCTTAATATAAATTTTATCAGTGTCAAAATTATCTTGATCGTCACAATTTGTTGATCATCGTTATGACCATGAGCGTGTCATCTGGTAATTTTTTTTTTTTTTTTTTTTAAATCTATCAGGTCAAATTTTATTACGACTCTATGGTCTTAAAATAAGTGACAGAAAAGAGTGAGAAGCAACACGCTTGTAAAATCCAACAAATATTTTTTTCCATAGAATAAAACATAAAAAATGTAAAAGGCATGGAACGTGCTGAAAATAAAGCTCACGTACATTTTCTCTACGTCTTCCTACAAAAGAACCAGTATTGAAACCCAAAGGAATGCAGATTTACCAGCGTTTAATGCTCTTATCTGTAAACAAGGAATGCTAAAATTTCTCTAACGCAGACTTGATATATTAATTCAATTTGCTAAGACATGGAACTAGGCAAAAGATTAACATGGATTTAAAAATTGACTCTTTATAAATATAAGATGGCATCTGCTGTTAGTAATAAAAAGTATTTCGTTTCCTTTGCAGATGGAAATGAGCATCGATACTGGGGAATCGTCTTTCTTCCAAGAAATATGGTTATGCTACTAGACCGTATTGACGACCATTGTAGAATCAGAATTTTTGACAGCTACACTTTCCATCATCTGACAGATTTTGATCTGCAGTCAAAACCGTTTGGTGCTTGTGTGTTAAATGAAAATCAGCCACAAGCAGTACAAGTGGCTGTAGCCGTTTGGAATGGTGAAATTCAGATATTGTCTTTGTGCTCAAATGTAAAAGACACGAGCATACAACGGATGAAGACGATCAAAACGAAATTAGAATGGTGCCATAGTGTGGCTACATGGACCAGTGATAAACTTGTAGTGAGTGGAGAATACAATAGCAAGTTATGCTGGTGTATTGTTTCTATTGGAGACAAGACAACCGACAAAATTCACACTATTTGTGAATGCAGAAGTGACGAGCTATACCCAAGCTTCCTCACGATCAGTTACGATAAATCTAGAGTGTATGTCTCTGTTTCTGGCTGTGATGATGCCACTAAAGGGGTTGTGTATTGCTACAAAGTATTAGATGGGATTTATATATTCAAATATCAAAATAAAGAATTATACACTCCTCGAGGAATTACAGAAGATCAGGAGGGAAATCTCTGTATCCTTAATGAGCGCCCAGCCAGCATCCACTTGGTTACCGGAAGTGGAGAACTCATACAAGTTTTAAGAACAAGATCTCTTCGGTGTCCGGTGTCAATTTGTTTCAAAGATATGGAACTTTACGTCACGAATGACAGGAGAAGTGAAGTTGTTAGACTTAGTCTTTCTTACTAGCCTCAATGAATGTTTTACAAGGTGATTATTCGGTATTTATGCGGCTAGAGATGGATCTCCATTGTCTCATTTGGCAAAGATAAGGAACTTAATATTTTGGAACGATTTGCAAGTACAATCGCAAACACTAATGCAAAAATAAGATTAAAACCAACGTAATTTTTTCAACGTGTGTGCATGTGTGCATGTGTGTATGTGTGTGTGTGTGGTTATGTGTGAAATGAAGATAGCTCTGAAAGAAATGCTATAATACAGCGTGTACACGAATCATTGTGATGAAAATGACATCGGGGACGGATACCATTATTTGTTCATTTGTCTCAAATCATACAAAGTAAGAGATATGTTTCAAAAAACATTCTGTTATCGCAAACTTTCTTTTGGAAAGTTAAAATCCTTATTTGCCACCGATAATCGCAAAATGCTCTGAATTCTTGCCAAATATGTTACTTTAATAAGGATACAATATCATAAACTTTGTGCTATCTGTGGAAGCGAAAATCTTGCATACTTCGCAATGACATACTATTTTGTCTCTCTTACAACTGTTGTACACTCCAGGAAATCATCATATTCTACCATAACAATGTTACATTTATGTACCAAATTATCCCATATTACGTCCAAATGTTTAGACTTGATTTGATTGTAAATGCTGACTTATGATTTGCATCTCCATATGTTAATGACGTCGCCTTATACTATTGTAGTTGATGTGGTATTCACAATGTCCACCTATGTGTGGCCTAAGATGTAATTTTATCAGTGAAAGTTTTAATCTGTTCTGTTCTGTTCAGAATGGAAGTCAAGTGTTTGGAACAGCTTTGTTAAACTCTTAACACATATGCCCGTTGAACTGGTTGACCTAGGGTTTCTATGTAAAATTATATAGCGAACCGTTCGATAACAGAAGCGATGGAGCAGGGTAGATTGAGTACATGAAAATTATTGTGTAAAGACACATATGTACATGCTTTCATATACATTTATGGGAATTGTTTTAAATAGTTTTAGATGTTTTTAAAGTGTTAGAAACTTTAAGCCAAAATGCTTCTTATAGTTTAACTTGATAAAATATTGTACTTAGCAGTAATTACGATAAAGTTATCTAAGTACCCCCATCTGTCAGAATTACTTCAGTTTCTGATGTGCTCATTTGAAACGAACTGTCGCAGATACATTGTCTATTAACCAAAACGGCCACATACATCTTACTGCGCAATGTCCACTGTCCTGCCTTTCGTCTAGGACGACACAAACAGCTCACTGAGGGTTAGTAATGGCGACTGCGACATTCTGCTTCCTGCAGAGACCCATCAAAGTCAATGAAAACAGTTATATACATGTATTTATAGAATTTTGAACAATTAGATTTTGTTTTTAAATTTGATGAATAGGTGATAATATAGGTATTATGGAATTTACTTTTATGAACAGCAAATGTAAAAGTGTAGAGGATTATGTAGTTCGTAGAATTAGCTCATTAACCGTAGAAGAACCCAATATTCCTCAGGCCACTGTGCGATATATTTATTATTGATACATTTTGTATCTTTTAGTTCTCAAGTGTCTGTGGATGTTCGGAGGAATAACAGATGTTTTTGGAATGGTGATATGTTTCCAGTTTGAACAGTGAAAATCTGAAATCTAAGTTAGGTAATATAGTTTTATAGATATATGTGAACAAATGACACATAATATACCATCAACACATACATAGGAAAATAATTGTGGAGGGAACCTATCTCTTTCTGTTATTTCGAGTATAACACTTGGTATAGTCATCATGTTGCAGAAACTAGAAACGAAATTCAGAAAAAGAGTCATTAGTATAAAAGTACCCCAAGTCATACATATATAATTTTGAATCGCCAAGGATATCTTACACATATTATTAATTAAAAAGTTAGATAAAAATTTATTTAATGCATTTATTCATGTTCAAAAGGTAGTTGATTATTTTGTAACAGATTTGGTATGATTTCAGATTGTTTAAACTGGTTTTAGAGGTAGGATATTCAATACAATTAACTCCAGGTGCTACTGTAATGGTGTACGATTAGGGAAATATTTATCAACGTCTTAATCATACGTTTTTATTGATGATTTAGAAAATGTATTTTGGAAAAAGGTTAGTGATGGTTCTGGCACTCATACGATAAAGACTTCTTCCCACTGAATACTTACATTGTTGTAATTTATTTAACAAGTGGTGAATGTTTACAAAAAGAATCATATGCCCTGAAAGGCTATTTTTTATATTCGCATTTAAATCAAAAGTTCGTGACGTTTGGAAACGGTGGAAAAGTCGAGAATTAGGAACGAATTCATTATGCTGGAACTGATATTTTTGCTTTGGTTGTTTTGGGTTTAATGCTATTTTTCAGCACATGATCGGTGATACATGAAGGCCAATATATGTGATGGAGGAAGAACCCGAAGAAATCTCTGGAAGAATCACCAATCCACGGGAAAGTACTGGTAAGCTTTCTCACATACCCACGCTGGCCACGATCCCACGCAGACAGAGGCGAGATGTGGGTGATCTGTAAGGATGATCGCCTTAGACCATTCGGCCACCCGGTACTCCGGAATTGAAATTGAAATTGTTAGTGAATTTGTACATTTAAGAATTTCTATTATGACTTGTGGCTCGTTTGCAGTGAATTTGTACATTTAAGAATTTCTATTATGACTTGTGGCTCGTTTGCAGAAACTGACGTAGCGATCGCGAGACAAGCTATGAAATCTTTGTTTACAATGCATAAGTACATTTATAAATTCTGTGCTGTAATGCCAAGAATTTGTCAGGTATATTTAATTTGAATTGTTTGTTAGTATCTTATATATGGGTTATGTCAAATTATAGTTTTGTATTTGACCTTGCAAAAAATCAGTGATAGTTTTATAAACAACATTTTTAACATTCTCTGAATGAAGGATAAATATTAGGATCATTATCTCGTTCTGAGTCAAGGTCATTTTGTTTACCGTGTTCTTTATTTTACTTTTGTTAATTGACCTTCTAATTAATATTAGCATTTTACCTTGTAAACATCTGGAACCTTCCAGAACGAAATTTTTCATTTCATTTGAGACGGAATTTATTTCTTCAAATTAGTTATACAATGGAAATACAAAGTGATCATCTAAAATAATATTCCTGGAAAAAGAGCCTTGGATGTGTGTAAGCAAAAGACTGCTGGCACACCATTAGCATTCAGGCCATCACAGGCACATCAACACTTCCAGAGTTGGATTTATTTTGGAATGCCACTAACGTTTATTCAGAAATTTAATCAGTAGGACGTGTGTTCGAAATTCTAAGATTATCTGGGATTTAATTCGCAAATCCGTAAGTTATTTTTTATATTTTCACTTTGTATTTTAGGGAAATAAATTATTTGTTTAATTTTGCAAGACATTTTCGTTTCTGCTCTTTTCTGTTACTTTCTTTAAGACCATAGATTTATAAAAATTTTATGCAATTTATTTGATACTATTATTGTTCCAGTTCTATCATAGCTTATATTAGGGTGGGAAATTATACATGGAAATGCTTTAAAAAAGACCCAAATCTTCGTTTTATGAAAGTATTATAGGTGTTAAACAGTCAAGACATAATGATATTGTCTGAGGTGAATCGGAGAGTTCCTTTTCGAATTCTCGGTCGCTTTAGGATTATGAAATGTCGCATGAACATTGTCACTTCTAGCAGAAGGAAATATAGAAAGTTGGGTAGTCAAACTAAATGGATAATTCGCATTAATGAAGTTTTAGATACACTCGGATTGGACACGTATGGTTTCTGCAATGTGTAGGTTATGTTCCTGGATTCCAACAAGTGGTAGAGCAATTCTTGAAAGCAAGTTTTATTCAAAATTGGAATTCTAAGCTCTTTCAGTAGAGCAAGGCCAAATATTGATGCTGAAAAATATTGTTATATATAAAAAATATATTTCTAGCTTCACCATTGTTATGTAGATATATATTGTGTTTTTGACTCTTTGGTCCTTGACTGAAGATTCTATTTTAGATAGAGCTATAAATAGGTGTTTACTAGTTTTAAACTCAGCCTTGATAATAAGCAAGTTGAAAATTTTGAAGTAATTTTCAAATTTGACGGTTGAGTATTGCTACACAGATCAGGTGCGTTGTATTTCGAGATATGTCAGGTATTGTGAAATAAGTCTCATATATAAATTGCGAGACAGAGTCGTATTAGAGTGATGAAGATGTATATATAGAGAGATTTGATTCATTTCAAGTTCCTGTTTCTTAATATTGTTCTTGTTTTAATATCTGTCTGCAGATGTATTTAATATTGTGTGCAGATTTAATTTCAGATAAATCGTTTATTTAAATATTTATTGGAGTTACAAAATGCTCGCATGAAGGTTTTTATTAAAACAATTTGAGATTATTGTGAATTCATTTAATGGAGTTATCTACAATGCCACTGTGAAACATCAAGATTGTTGGCACTTCAACAGATTCAATTCTATTGGTACATCGAGAAATTCAATATCTGGAATTCATTCGGAACTCTCTGTTTATTTGGACTTGATATAACATTTAGGATTATACTGGATTTAGTTCACAAGTTATTGGATTTACTTCCTTCTGTTACTTAGTTTAAGAACATAGAGTCGCAACAGAAATCGGGGGCTCGTCCGATATGGACTTTATCAATGCAAAGTGATGCCATTTGGTATGAAAAATTATTCTTCAACATTCCAGCATTTAATGAACATGATATCATCTGTAATAAATAGCTGTGATGCGTACATCGATAACGTTATCATACACGACTATACCTGGCATGGTCACTTGGATAACATTCAGGAAATTCTTTGATCGACAGTGATACCAATCTGAGAATTAATGAAGTAAATGTGAGTTTGTTCTGTGCTTGTGTTACATTTTTTTCCTACATACAGTGGGACACAATCAAGTTAAACCTGCAGAAGTTAAAGCTATCTCTTAATTCCCAGTGCCTGTCCGCAAAAATCAACACATGCAATTTTTGGGTCTGGTTTGATATTATCGAAATGTTTGCTCAAATATTTTCCATAATCGCTTAGTCCCTCCAATTTGATAAGCAAGAAAACAAAGTTTCGTTGGTCTGAAAAATTTCAGGAGGCTTTTGATCAAATAAAGACAACATGTAAGAGTGAACCGGTCCCTTCAGCTCCTGTTTTCCACTAATCATTTAAAACGTCTGTTGATTCAAGTTGTGGAGTATCGATCCAATAGGATAAAAAATGTTGTTGATCATCCAGTGTGTGTTATTTTTCTAAATAGAAATGAAACAAGCACAATATATAGAATTCAACAATTGCGAAGGAATGTTTGGCTATACAATTAGATTTCCAAAACTTTGAAGTGTATATTAATTCAGCTCTTTCTCCGATTATTGTATTCTGTGATTACAGCTACCTTACCATCATCAACAAAATGAGTAACCAGCATCAAAACTTTTTATGATGGACCTTGATATTGCAGGAATACAAAATTAACATAAGGCATATCAAAGGAAATGATAATCTTATTGCAGATGCACATTCACGTGGACAGAAATACTTTATTGCTTCATTTTTGAAATATCTTGTGTCATAAATAAGACATCTTCCTCTGCAATTTTGGTAAAGTATTATCATATACACGTTTGACTAATATGCAAAAGAAAACTTTTATGTTTTTTATGATGTATCTTTATTTTTTCTTTATGAGGGGACTCGTTATATATATATATATATATATATATATATATATATATATATATATATATATATAGAGAGAGAGAGAGAGAGAGAGAGAGAGAGAGAGAGAGAGAGCAAAAACACTAGAGAACGTTAGAAAAGTATGAATAATTCTTCATATAAGAAAAGTAATTCCATATACTAGCCTTAGTCAATCACTGAATTTCAGAGTTTTGCATGTTTTTACGGTATTAATTCTTCCACTTACCCGAGATTGGTACCTTACTCAGTTCACAAGAAGTGATTTTAGTACTAATTTACAGACACTTATAGCAAGGCGTAGACACAATTCAAGTACATGTCTTGGAGACGTCCTATGATTACAGGCAGTATTCTTGGGCGCCAGATGCTTCGTCTGATCTGCATACCGCACATATAATCTTACATCCAAATGTCCGACCTACCAAACAGATAATAATTATTTTCAATTTTTTGTAATATGAGTCTATCTATTCTAACACCTATACTTCTGTTTCAGTCTCACAGTTTTAATATGGGCTACCATCATCAGCAAACAAGTGTAATGTCATTTCTCAAAATTTAGGTGGGTTTCCTTAGGTTGTCACATTTTCTTTCATGGCTCATTGTATCACGAGGAACAATATATGCTGTCTTCAATTACAATAGTTAAAGAAGGAAACACCGATCGTGAAAGAAAAAAATAAAAGATGAATCCAAGTCCCAAACTGTACACATGTTCCGATAACTTTGCTTGCTTTTTTCATTGGGAATCCTCTTAAGATTTTTCCAGCTATTCTCATAAGGTATCTGATTGTCATCCAAATGAATATTGTGCTTTTCCTGGAAACTGGAAGAGCGATATTAACGCTATTAGACAGTCTGATGATCTGGAACTAAAACATACAAACTCATTTCACAATAAATATCCAATATAATCAAGTTTAATCTCAGAACTCTGATTTAAAAGACAAATCGGCATTAATAACGTATTGATATTCAACGGTGTTCCATTTTAATAAAGGCGTCCCTCTAAAGATACTGCGTACTTTGAAAGAGTGCTAGGTGTATAACGAATTGTTTTGAATTAGAAATATGCACCTTGGAGATAATGTTGGCATACCTCAATGTTACTTTAATGTACTTGGCTGAAATTTCATTCATATACTACGTCTGCTAATTGTCGATACTATAAGCACACAGCTAAACATCACGCATCTACTCGAACATTTAGCCTGAACTACACTAAATGTACTCTAACTTTAGCAGTTATTAAAGTAGAGAAAACAAATTTTACCGAAGTGTGCAATTCCGACTTCTGAAAGTACAAGGAATAAATTACAAAATATAGTATAATTACAATCTGTTATGGGTTAAGGTTTTCTTTCTATAACTACCTCAGATGTCAAGGAAGAGAAAATGACCAAGTGAAGGCAGCAGCTTTTTGTTTGTAGGTGCATATCTGGAGTAGGGTTAAACTGCATACTCTATAACGCATACAATAGCCATCAAATACACACCAAACTAAAAGGAAATTAAAAGATCTTTTGACAATGCCTGCAAAATAATTTCAAATAGCCAGGAGAACCAGTAGGGAAAACCACAGAACATTATAAACACTAGGCAAAGTACGGAAGTGGGAGTGCATGCTGCACATGCTCTCTGTTAATAGAGTCCTTTGAATTTGCTTTTTCAGTCACTCTTAGTGTCTTGACAAAGATGATAGGGTAATCATTCATTCGAGTTGTCATTGATGAAAGCAATGCTTATTTTCATTGACTCGTAATTATGGCTTCGTGTAACTAGGTACCATTTTGATCTACTCAGTTATGAACGAGAGGTTCCGCAAGTGAACAGGAAGGGCGATAGGACTTAGTTACGTATGACGCTTTAGTCAATGACGTAAATTAATTGCGGTCATGACTAAAATTAAGAATCTACGTCCAACTCACCTTCTCGGTGGCGGATTATCCAATTCCTGGTTTCTTGATCTTCTATCTGGTGATGAATGTATCCTTCCCATTGAAGCAGACATAGTTGCAGAGAGAGAAAATTAGTTCCGCCTAAATCACGCGTGTTGCGGATAGCGGTTTCGAAGAGAATGGCCAGGTTTGACGGACAGTTCTGTTAGTTCAGTATAAAAATGCTCTGGTTAAGCTTTTGCCTTAACCTAATGACGTGAGTTTTCGTCATCAAAATTGTATATGTGTCCTTCTGCACTACTGCAAACGCGAGGTATGAATAAATAGTATATCGCCCATATAAACAGACACAACAAGTTGCACGTGCACAGACAAAGCATTGATGAACAATAACGGCTATCAAATACTACTTCCATTGATCGCCTGGGTTGTTATTTAGACCAGTATTTGAGAGAGAGAGAGAGAGAGAGAGAGAGAGAGAGACAGACAGAGACAGAGACAGAGACAGAGAGGCGGTGGAGAAGCAGAGCCAAAGTATAATATTTTCGGGATTATAACCCTGATCGAATGATGTCAGTAAATTGTTTTAGTGTTGTGTCGAATGCAATTATTGCTATATACTCTTGATTCCACCTTCGCTGCCTTTGATCACAAAACGTTGTCAATTCTCAAATCATTTAATATTATTTATCACCTTTAATCTCGTGTCATCATATTTTGTCAAACAGTTCGTCGACGTTGAAACGGCAAATTTTGCCACTACGAATAGCATTGTCTGGAGCTACTGATAGATTACATGGAAACTTATTGTGTCATAGTTCACGTGAATAGAGAATATAAAATATTTGATAGGTTTAAGGACAAAATTTTATATTTCTTGGAAAGAAAAATGTTTTGTATATACATGGTACAATTACAGTGGATACAGTAAATTTTCATTACGTTATTTACAATGTTTATCAAATCCATTCGCCTCCACCGCCGCCATATTATGATGATGGAAAACAAACAGAGCAATATCAGCAAGATAAATAAGTATGGGCACCATCTCATTTCCTCGTACTGTTTTCCTCAACGTCGGTTATTACTGACATTTACTTCACCAGCAGCTGATACAATTTTGAAATTTTATTATCTATTCAATCGTAAACATGGTTTAATGCTTGCTAGGTTTAAATACCACGTGTAGATCAAACATATTGAACATGATATCAGGGTGAGACGCATTTAAGGACAGGAAGCACATCAGTAATGACAACAAAATTAAAGATACTAGAAAGGTTTAAAACAAAAGGTATCATTCTTCATATAAGTAGAGAAAGTCCATATACTAGTTTTACTCAGTAACTGAATTTCAGAGTAATGCATGTTTGTACGGTATTAATTCTTCCGCTTACCCGAGATTGGTACCTTATTCAGTTCACAAGAAGTGATCTTAGTACTATTTTACAGAGACGTATAGCTAGGCGTAGACAAAATTCAAGTAAATGTCTTGGAGCAGTCCTTTATTTACTATCGGTATTCTTGGGCGCTTGATGGTTGGTCTGATCTGAATACCGCATATACAGTCTTTCATTCAAATTAACGACGTACCAAACAAGCAGATAATAAACTAATTTAAGACTTTTGTAATGTGAGTCTTTTTATTCTAACACCTGTACTTTTGTTTCAGTCTCACAATATTAATATGGGCTACCATCACCAGCAAGCAAGTTTAATATCCTTTCTCAAACTTTAGTACGGTTTCCTTAGGTTGTCATACATTATTTCATGGATCATTGTATCGCGAGGAACAATGGATACTGTCTTCAATTAAAATTGTTACAGAACAAAACACCGATCGTGAAAGAAAAATAATAAAAGATGAATCCAAGTCCCCACTTGCATGCATGTTCGATAACTTTGCTTGCATTTTTCATAGTGAATCCGTGGAAGATTTTCTTGCAATTCTCATAAGGAATCTGATTGTCATCCAAATTAATATTGTGCTTTTCCTGGAATGTCGAAGAGCGATATTAACGCTGTTAGACAGTCTGATGATCTGGCACTAATACATACATACGTACATACTCATTTCACAATGAATATCCAATACAATCAAATTTAATTCCAGAACTCTGATTCAAATGACAAATGGACATTAATAACATGTTAATATTTAATTGTGTCCCATTTGAATAATTGTGGCGCGCTGAAGATATTATGTACTTCTGACAGAGAGCCAGGTGTAAGATGAAGTTGTTTGCATTGGAAATATGCACACTGGAGATAATGTTGGCATACCTCTATGTTACTCTCATGTACTTGGTTGAAATTTCTTTCATATTGTACATCTACAAATTATCCATGACATAAGCACGCAGCTAAACATCACGACTACTCACATCTACTCGAGGAATTAGTCTGAACTACTCCAAAGTACTCTAACTTTAGCAGCTATTAAGGTTTGGAAAACCAATTTTACCCGAGTGTGCAATTCCGCCTTTTGAACGTACAATGAATGAATTACAAACTATAGTTTGATTACAATCGGTTATGGGTGATGGTTTTCTTTCTATAATTTACCTCAGATGTCAAGGAAGAGAAAATGACCAAGTCAAGCTAGCAGCATTTTTTTTTTCTAGGTGCATATCTGAGGTAATCTAAATTGCATACTCTGTCACTCATAAAACAACCACGAAAAACATATCAATATAATAGGAAAATAAAAGATCTTTTGACAATACCTAATATCTGCAAAAATCATTTTAAATAGTCAGGATAAACAGTGGGGAAAGCCACAGAACATTATTTTCCTTCAAAATTAAACTATGCAAAGTACGCAACTGTAGAGTGCAAGCAACGCAATGGGAGTACATATTGTACATGCTTTCTGTTGATAGCGTCCTTTGAATTTGCTTTTTCGTCACTCTAATTGTCTTCTAGGAAAGAAGGGTAATCATTGTCTTTTGATTGTCATTGATGAAAGCAATGCTTATATTCATTGACTCGTAATTATGGCTTCGTGTAACTAGCTACCATTTTTATCTACTCAGTTATGAACGACAGGTTCCACAGGTGAACAGAACGGGCGATAGGACCTAGCTACGTATGTCATATTAGTCAATGACGTAAATTAATTGCGGTCAAGACTAAAATTGAGAACCAACGTCTAACTCACCATTCCGATCGCGGATTGTCCAATTCCTGGTTTCTTGAACTTCTATCTGGTGGTGAATTTGTCCTTCCTGTTGAAGCAGACATAGTTGCAGAGAGAGAAAATTAGTTCCGCCTAAATCACGCGTGTTGCGGATAGCGGTTTCAAAGAGAACGGCCAGGTTTGACGGACAGTTCTGTAAGCTCAATATTAAAAATGCTCTGGTTAAACCTTTTCCTTAACCTAATGGCGTGGTTTTTCGTCATCAAAATTGTATATGTGTCCTTCGGAACTACGGCTAATGCTAGGTATGACTAGGAACAGAACATCGCCCACATTTAAATAAAGACAACAAGTTGCACGTGCACAGTCAGACAATGCGTTGATGAACCATAGCGGATATCAATTAGGTGGCGCTCTACAGTTTCGTATTTTGCATAGGGTTAGAATTTTAAAGGAAAAGAATTTCCACGGGTTTCCTCACTAGTTATACTGGCTATTTAAAAAAGACCTTGTATATTTTAGATATTGTTCAAAGAACCTTTAATTTCCCTTATTTTGGTGTATGATTGATGGGTGTAATATGGGTTATAGAGTATACAGCTTGGCCTTACTCCAGATGTGCATCTTTCAAAAAAGTGCTAGCTCCACTTGGTCATTTTCACTTCCTGAACTTCAGAGGTAAATTGTAAAAAAAAGCCGATAACTTTCTTTTATATTTTATATATTTGGTAATTCATTCATTGCACTTTCAGAATCTGGTATTGTCTAGTCTGACAAAATTCATTTTCCCTATTTTAATGGGTGCCAAGGATAGTGTACTTTAGACAAATTCAGGCTGATTTGTGGAGCACAAGGGAGCAGTCATTTTAGTTAGCTGTGTGCTAAGATCATTTACAATTTCCAAAAAGTACAACATCCAAAGAAATGTCCGTCACATTGCATCAAAGTAGCATAGAGATATGCCAACATTCTCTCCACTGTGCATGTTTTAAATGCAAACAACTTCACCGTACATACGTCACTCTCTGAAATGTACATAATAACTGGTGAGCGTCCCTTTACTACCTCCTTTGATCGCCTGGGTGGTTAGTTAGACCAGCATTTGAGAGAGAGAGAGAGAGAGAGAGAGAGAGAGAGAGAGAGAGAGATATTCGGGTTTATAACCCTGATCGGACAAAGTCAGTAAAAATTGTTTTAGTATCGTGTCGAATGCAAATATTGCTAATGCTCTCGATTCCACCTTCGCTACCTTTGATCACAAAATGTTTTTAATTTTCAAATGATTGAATATTATTCATTATCCTTAATCTAGTGTCAACATATTTTGTCAAACAGTTCGTAGACTTTGAAACGGCAAATGTTACCACTACGTTTAGTGTTGTATGGAGCTATTAATAGATTCGAATCAAACTTTTCTTGAGTCATAGTTCACGTGAATAGAAAATATAAAATATTTGATAACTTTAAGGAAAAAAAAAATATATATATATTCCTTGCAGAGAACACTTACCGTGGATATAGAAGAGAAATTTTCATTACATTATTTACAATGCTTATCAAACCCATTCGCCTCCACCTCCGCATTTTATCGTGATGGAATACAAACAGCAATATTTGCAAGACATATAAGTATGGCCACCATCTCATTTCTTCGTACTATTTTCCTCAGCGTCGGTATTACTAACATCTACTTCACCAGCAGCTGATACAATTTTGAAATTTTAAAATCTATTCAATCGTAAACATGTTGTAATGATAGCTAGACTTAAATACCACGTGTAAGTCAAACATATTGAACACGATATCAGGGTGAGACGCGTTTGAAGACAGGAAGCACACCAATAAAGACTACGATATATGCCTCTCACGAGAGAGGTATTGCGATATAATAGAATCGTGGAAATGTCTATAAAGATAGCAATAATTCATTCCTAATTCCTATTTCTTAGTTTTGTTCTTGTCTTAGTATCTATCTGCAGATGTATTTAATGTTTTGTTTATATTTGATTTGAGAGGAATCATTTATTTAAGTTATTTATTGGAATTACAAAGTGCTTATTTGAATGTTTGGACTGAACTGGATTCAGGGATTATTGTAAATTTATTCAAAGGAGTTCTGGAGAATGACTTTGTGATACATTAAGACTGTTAGCACTTCAGCACATTCAATGATGCTGGTACATCAACACATTCAAGACCTAGAATTCATTTGAAAAACTATTCGTTTGGACTTGTGATAGAATTTTGGAATTATTATGGATTTAATTCATAATACTATAAGGTCCCGTTAAATTTTTATTTCATAATTAAGAGAATTTAATTATTTGTTAAGTTTCACAAAATTTGCTAGTTTTCCATCTTTTTGGTACTTAGTTTAAGACCATAGAGTGGTAACACTATCAGGATTGTTGTAATAGCACTAATTAAATTGCTAATATCATCTTACAGATTCCATGTTGAAAATGATAGATGTTTGTTTTGGCTTTGTTGCTTTTAACTGCAGTTTTAAGACATTTTTAGCCATGTCCCGCCGTAGAAGTAGGAGGTAAGTGCTTTTGTGAAGGAGAAACTAAGGCATTCTGAGCGGGAATCGAACCTGCGATACTTGGATTACGAGTCCAACGATCCGCCAACTGCACTAACATGTCTCCGTAAAATAGGTAGATGGGCTAAGCCACAAGCGGTATCATATGAATATAGAACATGTCATTTTTATAATGTGTGTGTGTGTGTGTGTGTGTGTGTGTATGTGTGTGTGTGTATAATTTGGATATTTTTTACGTTTCTTTAACAATATTGCCATCATGTCGCTACGATGCCTGCAGTGTGGCAGTTTATAGTGATGTTATGCTTTGGAGCATCATCGCGCAGACACGTAGCATCATGTCCCACCCAGTCACATTATCCTGACACCAGGCTAACCAGTCCTAAAACTAACCTTGTAATGCTGAGCGCCTAGCGAGGGAGCTGCTAGTACCATTCTTAGACATCTTTGATATGACTAGGCCAGGGTTCGAACTCTCGACCTCCCACATCCAAGGCGGACGCTCTAACCACTTAGGCCACCAGAGTGGTCTTTTTATAATGTAATAGATGACATTTTCCATTTCCAATTAGTTTGTCATTGTTGCATGGAGAATAGATACAGGTGTAGATACCAAAATATTATTAGAGGCATCCGAATATAGACAAATTTATTTACCTAGTCTCAAATGATAATCAGAAGATAGAACCATAATCTTTCAATGTTTATGATCAACATAATAAAAGTATACTTTCTCAACCAAACTCGTTCAACTACTATATAAATTGATAATTATATAACTTTACATTTGTTGTTTTAACTGATGATGTATTCAATTTTTCCTTCTCCTATTAATGTGATTGTTCGTATTTTTCTTCTTTCTTTCATTTTTGTTAAGTCTCCAGATTGCGTATTGGTTATTTCATTCGTAGTAATTAACATTGATTCAAGAATTACAATGCTCTATATTTTAATGCATGCGCTTAAAGCAGTGGCGTAACAAACGCCCAAACAAGCTTCGAATGGGGGGAGGGGCCGGGGGCGAGATTCCCATCAATCAATGTTTGTTTGGATGGTGCCACAGAACTCAGTTTTACAATGTTTGTTAGGAGGGAGCTACATAATTAAGTTTTGCGTTGGGGGGGGGGGCGGGGTGTACGGCCGAATTTCTTGCATCGCTAATGGTGTAAAGTTGTGAACATGATTCATACTCTAGCATTTTCAATTAATATGTGGGTTATTTTTAAAGATTCTGATGAATATATTGCATCTTTTATAATATGCCTGACGTTACTTTCCACTGGTATTTATTAATTTTGTATATTTATGTATTTGCAAAATACAGACAGGCCAATATGCAATAAAGGTTGGTAAAAAAAAATAGACATTACACGGGACAAAAGTGGCCCTCGGTCAACTAGAATTTCGAAATGAACGGCAGTTGACTAACAGCTGGTGGTATATAGGTGTAGTTGCGGGATTAGTGTATTGAAAAACACATCGACTATGCTATAATTACCTAACCATGACGACCTGGACAAGTAAAATTATATCTAGGGAGTTATGATTGTCATGTAATATACGGCTTGTTGTTTTCGACAAGATCCTTTCTGATTTTAAGTTTTATATTTAGACCAGCACATGGCAATAGGCTCTATAAATTAGGGAATGGTGCATTTTAAAGTAAAAACGACGATAATTTAAAGAATGCATTGCACTTTAATCTGAATTGTAGCAAACACACGGGATTTTAAGGCTATTATCTTGCCTTTTCTATACACATTTTCCATTTCAACAAATGTTTTAACTTACATTTAAAGAGTACCCAGGTAAAAAAAAAAAAAATATGCATGTTCGCTTTTATCAGATTTGCACCCAATAAGACATTTTTAGGTAGTAAAATCGTAGACTGAAGAAAGAGTCATACTGATTTTACGTATATTTTGTTTGGTTGGTCCGTTAATTAGTGTTTTGTTGCATAGCTACAAGTCAACTCTTGCAATGTAATATAGCTTTCAATAAATATGTCACCTTCCATGTACATTGACGGGTATTACGTTGAATGACTTGCTACATGCCATTAATATTTGTACCAAATGTACCCATTGCAATTACTATCGTCACCAATTGTACAAATTCATTCATCCATTCATTCATGAATAACCAGAAGATATGAGAAAACACACACACACACACACACACACACACACACACACACACACACACACACAGAGTTGTTCATTAGACATAATTTCCTCACCACTATGGTTTAAGTGTACAGCTTTTTTCCAACGACAGAATGTTTACCTCTTATTTTGTGGAGAGCACGACACTAACCGGGAAAATTCAGTGCTATGCCAACTCAATGCCGGCATTTGCACATGATGTTGAAAATTCACAGGACAGGACAGACTATCCCAGTATATCCTATTGGTCTTCCACGCCTACAGCGCAGATTCTCGTCATTACTGAATGCAGCCCCGGTGGTAATCCAAATGACCAGTCAAGTGACCATAGTGTGTGAAAGAACTGTTAGTTTTATGTTACAATAAAATTGCCTGAAAGAATGATTTACCTATCTCACAAGAAGTCATATAAACCTTCACACTTTGGTCCATGGATTGCTATTGCGAATCATAACAAACAAAAACAAAAATCTCTCTTTATCTCTCTTGTTGCCGGACAATTTTTGCAGTATTTATTTTCCAGATCCTTGCCGAATGTTCCCGTCGGTGACTACGAAGACCGAAGTTCAAGTGTTCTCATCCTTTCTTGAGGAATGGCACTAAAAACAAGTATCGTTATTCTACGTTTCATAATCTGAACAGCAAAAGATAACTGTTATTCTGAAAAATAGGCCACTAAAACCGTACAAGAATCAGGTTAGTCATTTTAAAAGCAGAACTTACTCGTGCATACGTCTACAGATCGCACATAAAAGACGTTGCTAAATTACAATACAGTATATAATCTAGTACATATTACTGAAGAATGCATATCCACATAATTGCACATGACGCCTTTACACATTCTTATATACATTAGACACCAGACACCGCTCCGATGGCATAGTGGTTAGAGCGCCCACCTCGGATGCGGGAGGTCGCGGGTTCGAACCCCAGCCGAGTCATAGTAAAGACTTATAAAAATGGTACTAATAGCTGCCAAGCTAGGCGCTCAGCATTTACGAGGTTGGTCTGGTGTCAGGTTAATGTGACTGGGTTGGTCATCATGATATATGTCTGCGGCATGATGCCCCAGTGCTAGAAATCACTATAAACTGCCACACTGCAGACATAGTAGCGTAATGACTGAAAAATTGTTAAACGCTAAAAATCCAAATATACATACACACAAACACCAGACATATTGGACAGAACAAGTCACTTGCCCTGGACAAAACTGGTTGGTCAAAAAATATACAACCCAAAACTGTATGATATTTCGGACCACTGATGCCATTTTTAGTATTTGTTTTCGATAGGAATTTGAATGAGGAAATATCAAGCAGTCATATCGTCATATCATACCAATCACTGTCACTAAATAGCCGAGAAAGTGTTCCAATTCCCTTGTCTACTCTTGCAATTCAAATAGGTAGAGACAAATAACACAAAGACCGGAATGGTTATGGACAAACTCCGCATCATATTTGGATCGAAATTAGGGTTCAGGAGATATTAAAATTTATTTTTAAGGATTATGCCCTGGAACGGTGAAGCATTTATCATGAATAATTACGAACGAATCTTTCAGCTTTTGATGATAATCTGACTTTCTATTACCGTTTCAAACTTGGTAATATATATATATATATAT
>JAECUM010037950.1:0-32046 GCA_016617855.1 Megalonaias nervosa
CCGGAGCATTGGACGTGCCCCCCAAGAAGTGACTCCCGACAACGAAGTGACCGTCTTCGAGCGCCTGTTTGGACCGTCCACGACAGTGCCTGTCCCCAAGAAAGGTGGAGTGTTGGCCACGGGAGATTGGGTACGCATTGGCAAAACCAAACGCACTTTCGACAAGGTTACTTACCCAATTGGACCACCGAATTGTTTCGTGTCACTGAACGTGTGCGTGGTCGTTATCCTCCCGTCTATAAATTAGAGGACATGAACGGGGAAGTGTTAAAAGGAACGTTTTACTTACCCGAGTTACAACGTGTGACTAAAAAAGAAGACGACGTGTACGAGATCGAAAGCATTCTCGATCGAAGAACTCGTAAAGAAGGAAAGAAACGTGTCAAAGAAGTCAAAGTACGTTGGAAAGGATATCCTCCCAGTTTTGACTCTTGGATCGACGCTTCGCAACTCATCGACTATAAAAAGAAGTGACCATCATGCCCTTCAACACGGTCTCAGCTACTGCAGTGACCACTCCTTCCCCCAGTTCTTCTCTGCAAGATCTACAAAAACAACCCTTGTGGGTGTGGTGTGGAGAACGTGTGCCTAAAACTCAAATCGTCTTTTTCTGCCAAATCTTTGTGGTGTATTGTGTCATCGGTGCTGCCATTGCCAATTTGAGTTTGCAACAAGGAGATAAACAATTGTGGACCATTTTACTCAGCAGTTGCATTGGTTACCTTCTTCCCAATCCGTCTCTGAAATATTCCTCTAACGGAAACAACAACAACGGGAGCCTTGTGTCCAACGTCGGTTCCAACAGTCACCCTAACCATCCTCTTTTAGACACTCCTCTCACTTCCAGTGACTCCTCGGATACTAGAACTGTGGAATTAGGAACAACCAATTTTACTTAACGTTACCCAGTGACAGTTCCATGGAGGTGTTTCCCAATAACACTTTGTGCTGTTTCTCGGCCAAATTACCTCAGGCCATCCGGTTGGATCACGAAGCCCATTGGGAAGTGGCTTTGGTAGAAATTATTCACCCTACACAAATCAAAAACATCGTCGAAAATCAAAACACTTTGACGATAGAAGTTTGGGACGATCAAGTGCAACAAGTCATGGATGAACGCGCTAGTACTGGTGGTGTAGCTGACTTTATCAAAACACCAAACCCCATAACTAAACGAACCACTTATCTGTTGAAAATTCCTGCAGGTTATTATTTTTAGTGGTCAACATTTGGTGAACACCATAGCTGAGAGGTTCAATTTCAGGTTTAGTAAAGCTTTGGAGAGAGCCAAAAAAAGTGTCACAATCGAGTACCACAAAATATCTCGTCGCCTACTGATGAAATTTTCTGAGGACAAAGTATTGGCCATTACATTTTGTCCTGAATTGTATCACATTTTGGGTGGAGACCCTAAGTTAATCAAGATTGCAAACGAAATACCAGCCGTGACCAGTAACGGGGATTTTGCGAAATATTTTCGATTCCCTGTAGAAATGAACCTAGGACTGAATTTGATTTTTGTGTACTCCGATGTGGTGGAGTACAACGTAGTGGGACACACCTCCGTACCGTTACTGCGTGTCATTCCTTTCAAAGTGGATTCTGCCACGAAGGCTGACGAGGAAGGTGGAAACACCTACCACGTTCACCGTGAATTTGTAAATCCTCACTATTTGTCCGTCAGTAAGCCGTATTTCGACACTGTCAACATTACTATAAAAGGAGATCTGGGGCAAAATATTCCATTCACCAAAGGGAAAGTCACAGTGAAACTCCATTTTCGAAAACGATTACTCTAACTTTTGTCAGTCATGTATCCTGTGTACCAAGGAGTTGCTCGACAGCGAGGACATGGTTTAGGTGATATGCTCAAATCGGCCTTTCGTACAGTGGTTCCCATTTTGAAACCGATGGTGACACGAGGATTGCACGCAT
This sequence comes from Megalonaias nervosa, assembly GCA_016617855.1. Lineage (NCBI taxonomy): Eukaryota > Metazoa > Mollusca > Bivalvia > Unionida > Unionidae > Megalonaias > Megalonaias nervosa. Next base: position 1,936 of record JAECUM010037950.1, read on the forward strand.
TAAAAGATGCCGCGTTAACGCAAGGTAAAGAATTTCTCCAAAATGTCATCATTGACAAACAAAGCCCCAAAGAAGCTTTCTTGAGAGCAGGCAAAAATGTTTTGCTTCAAACGGGCAAAGACCTTTTGGGTCGGCGAGAAACTCCTATAAATACCCTGGGCAATGCTGAGTTAGGCATTCCTGCTTCCCTGAGGCCACAGCAAGGACAAGGCAGAAAAAGACGACGAAAATACCCCTTCAGAGGACTTCACGCCCCTAGAGCTAGAAAGACTAAGAAAAGAAAAACCGTCCGAGAGTTAGACGTTTTTGATTATTAAAAAAGGAAAATGATACACCGAGAGTCTTGTGCTTGTTCCAAGTCTGAACTGGATCTGTTTGCCATGCCACCCACCATGATGACGATGCAAGAATCCCAATGGGTGGAATTTCATCCCGTCTCCTCTTTGGTGGATTCCGCTCCCATCGAGGTTGAAATCAAAGGACAGCCCGAAGATTACATCGATCTGAATAATAGTTACTTGTATCTAAAGCTGAAAGTGATCAAAACCGACAACACCAATCCGGGGGCCGATGCCGCAGTAGCTCCCGTCAACAATTTCATGCATTCCTTGTTCAGCGAAGTGGATTTGTACTTGAATAACAAACTGATCAGCAGTAGCACGGATACTTACCCTTACCGAGCGTACCTAGAAAATCTCTTGACGTACGGAAAAGAGGTCAAGAACACTCATCTGGATGCTTGCGTGGTATGGAAACCTGACACCGCAGGTGAGAACACGTTTAACGACAGAGCCCTGACAGCCGATGACAGTCCTAACAATGTGGGTTTTAACGATCGTCGAAGGAAAATCCTGCAAGGTCGTAGTTTAGAACTGATGGATCGTTTGCATTTGGACATGTGGTTGCAAGAGAAGTATTTGCTGAACGGAGTGGATATTCGCCTGAGACTCAATCGCAGCAGTGTCGCTTTCCATTTGATGGCTCAAGCCAACGAGTACAAAACCATCATCCAAGAAGCCAGACTTTGCGTGCGACGTGTAGAAGTGTTACCTAAAGCGGGAAACGACATCAGTCAAACATTGAGCAGATCGACCGCCAAATATCCGATACGACGTGTCGAAGTGAAAACATTCACCATTGCTACTGGACTCCGATCCAAGATCGAAGATCATCTGTTTCAAGGACAGTTACCCAAACGTTTAATCGTTGGTATCGTCAGTAATGCAGCCTTCAACGGAGCCCACGATCAAAATCCTTTCCAGTTTAAGCACTACAGAGTGTCCAAAATTGAAGTCAGTCGCGATGGCAAGACTTTGTGTACCAGGCCCTTCGAACCTAACTTTGCCCAGAAGAATTACTTGAGATCGTACTTGTCCCTGCACGAAGCTACGGGGCAACTAGGAACCAACGCCAGTCACGGTATTTTGTACGAAGATTATGACGGAGGTTACACTTTGTGGGCCTTTGATTTCACTCCAGACCAAGGCAGCGACGAGGGACATTTCCACCCTATAAAATCTGGTCAACTGCGTGAGGAACTTCAGTTTGCAGAAGCTCTCACTGAGACAGTCAACGTCATCCTGTATGCTGAATTCGATAATACCATAGAAATCAACAGTTTGAGAGAAGTCATTCTAGACTATTAGACACAATGGAAGACTCCTATCCCTCTTTAAACAGTGGAGAATCTTTGGACATGGAATGGGAGGATAGCGTGAAAACAGAACCCCCAGACGAAGTCAAAGAGGACGAGGAAGTCAAGTCCAGATGGCCAGAACAAGAACAACATTTAGTGTCCTGTTTTGCTAAACACCTAGCGGATACCATTACGGAATTGTCCAAGAAATATTGTTACGGATGTCAAAACGATCATCCCAGTCAAATTCAACACGATAAATGTATGATGATGAATCAAGAAGAAAAATTGGACGAGTATCTGGACGAAGCTTGGGGTCTCATCTCAGAAGAAGAAGTGTTGCATGAGTGGTATAAAGGCTTGCGTGATCTTTCCTGCCCTCCATTGACTACTCTAGAGATCTATCGCATCGAAGCTCTCTTAGCCCAGAGTGCGGAGACAAGGCGAAGAAACGGCTACTTGACAGATCGTTTCAAACAAAAAGTCAGAATTGAATTGACGACTTATCATTACCTGTGAAAAAAAACAAAAACAACACAACAGAAAATGGATACCTGGGAACTTTATTACCTTTTGAACAATAGTTCGTATACTGCTTCTTGGAATCCTGTCGTGTGCGCTAAAGATGAACTACCTCATCGCAAACCTAAAGACCATCAAGCTTATGTCATCAACACGGACGAAAGTCATCTTCCAGGCACTCACTGGGTTGCCGTCTACTTCCCTCAAGAGAATTGTGTGGAATATTTTGATTCGTATGGATTACCCCTTTGGAAGACGATATCATTGACTTTATGAGAAGAAATGCCCAGACGACACGATACAATAATGTGAAATTACAAGGCACAGATTCCATGGTGTGTGGACAATATTGTGTATATTTTCTTCATCAACGCAGTCTTGGATATCCTTTAGAACATTTAGTGACTTATTTTGATCGTCACTCTTCTAGAAACGATGAGAAAATAGATCGATGGTTTTGTGACCATTATAGTTATCTTTTGTCTTTAGCTAGGAAACGTAGTGTACATCAATGGCCTCATGACTTCCATCAATGGAAATCTCACATGATTTCACAACGTTGTCAACCTTGTCAAAAATAATTTGTTTGATGTTACTTGTTACTTGTGACTTATGACTTGTTACTTGTTACTTGAATAAAAAATGTTGTGTTTTGAAAAAAAATGTGTCTGTCGTTTGTTTTAAAAAACACTGTGAATATATGCTCTTTGACTTCTTTCTATCCCTCATCATGACATTCGCTATCATAGCATTCCGACACTAAAACCAAGTAGGGATGTTTTCTATCGCGTCCGCGTTTGAACCATATAAAGCGGGTGGGTCTCCAGTCTGACCATTCACTGTTGACTCGTCAACTTATGAAGATGCCTTCCAGACTAGCCCAGCTGAACGAAGCTTACGTCAATTTACATCGTGTCAGGCTAAACCTGATACCGAAGCCTGAAGAAATAGAGAATGTTAGAATGCTCTCCACAGTCCAAGGTCTGATAGAAGAGATGTTTAGAGAGGAAATTAAAAAAGAACAAGAAGAATGGACTGAGAAATACAGGCTTCAGAAGAAGCAGAGAGAAGAACAACAATAACAGCAGCAGCAGCAAGAACCAGACAGAGGTTTTGTGGACTGTCGAGTAGACACCAAAGAATTCTCTTTCTCTTTTCGCAGAAGCAGACCGTATCCAATAGGAAAGCCTACTGCCAGACGGGGACGCAATCTTAGACAGTAAAAAAGATTGCCATTACTTCCGTGAACACAAAAAAAAAACAGCCCTTTTCAGGGCTACCCAATACTCTCGAAAAGACATACTCATTCAATTTGCCCAAATTTGTCATTAGAAAATAGAAGTGTGTCTATAAGCACTTCGTTTCTTTTGTCAGTAAAACAAAATATTTGTGTGTTTGTATGTTTAAAAAAATCACCCTTTGTTTTCTATGTCTTGTCCAATCGTGTCTGTCTGTGTTTGTAAGTAAAAAGTAAAAAAGTCAACGTGAGTGCTTCTTTTAAGTCCGCGCGTTACATGTGATGGTAAATTTGAGTGCTAGGGAATGTTTACTTTCACGTCCGTGCTACAAGTATATAAATTGGTGCGATCGTCAGTCTGGTTACCCACGTTGACGTAGCAGCTGCAACAAAATGAGTAGACTAACAAAACTACTAGAACTCCAGATGCACCTGGAGCATGCCAGGCGTCTCCTGGATGAGCTGGCTATGGAGGCGCCTGCAGAAAGTGACAGACTTAAGGAAGAGGAGGATAAAAAGAAGAAAGAAGAGGAGAAGGAAAAGAAGCGAGGGATACTACCTCACCTATTCCTTAGGCCTCAATGTGAGGTCAAACCTGAGGTGAGGACACCTGTACAACCACATCCACAACCACAGCCACAGCCACAACCTGTACCAAGAGTCGCTGTCCTCCAGACAGAAAACTGGGAGGAGGAATTGGAAAGACAGAGGCAAGAGTGGGAGCCTCGGCGTCAGCATCCCAGGGTGTTGAATAGAAGAAGAAGAGAACAAGTGTTCACTATCCCTCAAACTGAGGAGTGGGATAGTGAAGCCAATCAACCTCCCTCTGCGCTCCCAACCACACGCATCAATTGGGAGCAGGACTGGAGCCGGCGATGCGCGTGTGGTGCCCGCCCTGGGAGATGTCATCATTAACCAGGTGCATTTGCAGTTCTAAAAAACAGCCCTTTTCAGGGCTAACCAGATCTCTAGAAAAGAGAACCTATTCAATTTGCCAGTTCGTGTGAATGTAGTGTAGTGTGACTATAAACACTCACTCTTTACTGATGTGTGTGTGTGTGTGTGTGTGTGTGTGTGTGTGTGTGTGTGTGTGTGTGTGTTTGCATACGCGTTCGTTGGTGTGAATAGTATATGGGTGTGTGTTTTTCTTCTCTTCCTTCGTTGGTGTGATAGTATAATGTATGTTTTATGCTTGCTCGTTCGTTGGTGTGGATAGTATATTGTGTGTTTTATGCTTGCTCGTTCGTTGGTGTGGATAGTATATCATATGTGTTTTATGCTTGCTCGTTCGTTGGTGTGGATAGTATATTGTGTGTTTTATGCTTGCTCGTTCGTTGGTGTGGATAGTATATAATATGTTTTTTTCTCATCCTGATTGTGTGGATGGTATATTTGTGTGTTTTATGCTTGCTCGTTCATTGGTGTGGATAGTATATAATATGTTTTTTTTCTCTTCCTTCGTTGGTGTGATAGTATAATGTGTGTTTTATGCTTGCTCGTTCGTTGGTGTGGATAGTATATAATATGTGTTTTATGCTTGCTCGTTCGTTGGTGTGGATAGTATATTGTGTGTGTTTTATGCTTGCTCGTTCGTTGGTGAGGATAGTATATTGTGTGTTTTATGCTTGCTCGTTCGTTGGTGAGGATAGTATAGTGTGTGTTTTATGCTTGCTCGTTCGTTGGTGTGGATGGTATATAATATGTTTTTTCTCATCCCGATTGTGTGGATGGTATGTTTGTGTGTTTTATGCTTGCTCGTTCGTTGGTGAGGATAGTATATAATATGTTTTTTTCTCATCCCGATTGTGTGAATGGTATGTTTGTGTGTTTTATGCTTGCTCGTTCGTTAGTGAGGATAGTATAGTGTGTGTTTTATGCTTGCTCGTTCGTTGGTGAGGATAGTATATGGGTGTGTTTTATGCTTGCTCGTTCGTTGGTGTGATAGTATAATGTGTGTTTTATGCTTGCTCGTTCGTTGGTGAGGATAGTATAGTGTGTGTTTTATGCTTGCTCGTTCGTTGGTGAGGATAGTATATTGTGTGTATTTTATGCTTGCTCGTTCGTTGGTGTGGATAGTATATTGTGTGTTTTATGCTTACTCGTTCGTTGTGAGGATAGTAAATTGTATGTGAAGTGAGTGTAAGGGATGTTTTCCTTCACGTCCGTGCTTGAAAGGGATGTTTCCCTTCACGTCCGTGCTTGAAGTATATAAAAGTATAGCGTTCGTCATTCGCGCCATTCAACACAGAATACAAGATGGATCTTTTTAACAAGTTGACAGACAGTTGGTGGTGGATGATAGATGGAGTCCATGTGGTGGAAAGACTTCAAATGGAGTGGAGGTTTGAAGTCAGCCTAGACTTTATGACAAGTATGAAAGTAGCAAGTTATGAACTACAAGGCATAATAGTGGAGGAAGCGGATAAGTTGAGAGGCTTCAACTATCCAAAATATGTCAGAGTAGGCACATTGAAGCAGACCCTTGATGTTGTCACCAAAATAAGGTGTTTTTTGGAAGACACATTCATTTTAACAGAATGGTCTTTTGTCGAAAAAGGCTTAGAAAATGTCAAGAAAGCGGAAGACCTAATGAGAAAAGTACTGGAAGAAGAAGTAAAGAAGATCAAGGAGACGTGGGCAAAAGAGAGGAAGGAAAAGGAAAACAAAAAGAAGAAAGAAGAGTTTGAGAAACTAAATCAGAACTGGATGAAAATCCAACAAAAATTCAGAGCTCTCGGACATCCTGACTGGATGCCCGAAGAAGAAAAGAAGAAAGGAATTATTCAAAAGTCAGGACATGGTGGAAGAACTGGAGAAGATAAAAGAAGAAGAACCCAAAGGCCCTTTTCAGGGCCACTTCCAATGCCTCGAAAAGATCTTAATTTTCATTTTATCTCCACCCTAAACGAATATATATAAAACCCTTCCTCTACTAAAAAAAACACGAACGCTCTTGATTCGTGTTTGTCTATAGCCCTCTCTCAGGTAGCTTGACGTCACAGTACTTCTCTTTTTGCTACATTGTTACCAGTGTGACGTCATGCCACCTGTTGCTTATCGCTCTACAAACCCCCAGTCTCCTAGTCACCGCTCTACCAAATTTCCATTGACGCTATACAGGCCCAGGGTGTTCTAGTCCCTCTACTCCATTTTCCATTGACGCTATACAGGCCCAGGGTGTTCTAGTCCCTCTACCTAATTTTTCCATTGACGCTATACAGGCCCAGGGTGTTGACCTACTTTCTTGACGCTATACTGGCCCAGGGGGGGTCTGTAATGCTAATTCCCATTGACGCTACGGTACCCCACTATACTACTGATACACTATAATGTATTCAAGAATGAATTAGGTACACCATAGTGTATGCAAGAAAGAATTAGATACACTATAGTGTATGCAAGAAAGAATTAAATCAACTATGGTGTATACAAGAAAGAATTAGATCCACTATAGTGTATGCAGGAATGAATTAGATACACTATACTATATACAATAAAGAATTAGATACACTATAGTGTATACAAGAATGAAATAGATCCACTATAGTGTATACAAGAAAGGATTAGATACACTATAGTGTATACAAGAATGAATTAGATACACTATACTGTGTACAAGAATGAATTAGATACACTATAGTGTATACAAGAAAGAATTAAATCAACTATAGTGTATACAAGAAAGAATTAGGTCCACTATAGTGTATGCAAGAATGAATTAGATACACTATATTGTATACAAGAAAGAATGAGATCCTCTATAGGGTATACAAGAATGAATTAGATACACTATACTGTGTACAAGAATAAATTAGATACACTATAGTGTATACAAGAATGAATTAGATACACTATAATGTATACAAGAATGAATTAGATACACTATAATGTATACAAGAATGGATTAGATCCACTATATTGTATACAAGAATGAATTAGATCCATACAAGAATGGATTAGATCCACTATAATGTATACAAGAATCGATTAGATGCACTATAATGTATACAAGAATGGATTAGATCCACTATAATGTATACAAGAATGAATTAGATCCATACAAGAATGGATTAGATTCACTATAATGTATACAAGAATCGATTAGATACACTATAATGTATACAAGAATGACTTAGATCGACTATAGTGTATACAAAAAAGAATTAGATACACTGTAGTATATACAAGAAAGAATTAGATACACTATAATGTATACAAGAATGAATTAGATACACTATACGGTATACAAGAATGAATTAGATACACTATAATGTAAACAAGAATGGATTAGATCCACTATAATGCATACAAGAATGGATTAGATCCACTATAATGCATACAAGAATGGATTAGATCCACTATAATTTATACAAGAATGAATTAGATCCACTATAATGTATACAAGCATGAATTAGATCCATACAAGAATGGATTAGATCCACTATAATGTATACAAGAATCGATTAGATACACGATAATGTAAACAAGAATGAATTAGATACACTCTAATGTAAACAAGGATGGATTAGATCCACTATAATGTATGCAAGAACGGATTAGATACACTATAGTGTATATAAGAATGGATTATATTCACTATAGTGTATACAAGAATGAATTAGATCCACTATGTTGTATACAAGAATGAATTAGATACACTATAATGCATACAAGAATGAATTAGATCTATTATCTGCTTTCTATACAGATCCCTAAAAAATCAATTTTGTAATAGCTTTTGTTTGACAGTGCGGTTGATACAGCTTTTATTTCTGCATCAAAGGTCATATTATTACGAGACTTTAACGGTAATTTTTGTTTCAAAATCACTATGAGGGAATCTTCCAGACCACCAGTAATTGGTAATTGCAAAATTTCTCCAATATTATCACCAAAGCAACTAGAGCGACAGTCAACTCGTTTTCGTTTGACCCGATACGTGTTACATATCATTTCAAAAACATACAGGCAGGTACAAAACACCGTCGAGTGTAGTCTTAAAATACATTTTTATTTCATAAAGTTCGCAATGAAAATTAATAAATGTTTCTAACGAAATGTTTGGAATGACAAGAATGCTAACTTTTAATATATTTAATGATCAATAGCTTTAATTGGGAGCAAGTATTTGCTCACTGTTGGGGTTTTATTGATTGAGCTAATAGTGTTAACGTTACGTTATTAACTTTTGTCAACAATACTCAATGGTTTACCTTGCTATGGTAGGTAAATAACCTCTTCTTTGTTTGGAAATGGACAATATTCCATTGAATAGAAGGACAACCAGTCAAAAAATAGTAACTTTCATTAGGCTTAGCAACGTTGCTGCCCCATTATCTTAACAAGACTTGATTTCCCATAATGCAGGCGAGATAAGCTGATATTAATTGGGTCTGGCATTGTTTCAGTTTCATACAAATATGCCCACATTTAGAAAATCAGTTATATAATACAGTGTCAATTTGTGAAATACTTTTTCGAGGATATAAGTAACATTACGTCGCTAGGGGAATTCAGACAATCCCAGCTTCCAACACTTTTGGCACGGTAATAAAATCTTATATAATATACACGTATCTTTACAATGTGGGTTCAAGTGACACTCTCTCTCTGTATGTGGAGATGGTCCTGAAACTAATGAGCATTATTTCTTATCATGTCGCTGGACTGTTAATCAAAGACGCATATTATATTACTTGATCTTAACCAGTTTAATTTAAACTTGGATTTATTATTAAGACAAAATCCGAAACTAACCAAAGAGAAACTTAATGTTTGGCAGTTGAAGAACAGGTGAAGACAGCAAAATTGTTAAATCCCATCAATGCTCGAATCTTTTCTTTACGAATTTTTCTAGCAAAAAAATTCCATTATCTCCTTTCGTTATATCCCTTATGATATTAATTTATGAAATTAATATTATACATACGACATTCATATTAAATGTATTGTATTATAAATTATTTGCATAGGAAAGGCGATAACAAGTTGTTAGAACATTTTAGCACATCTCATATGCATTGTTTGAAATAAAATTATTTTAAAACCAAGCGTGTTGCCCTCAATGATTTTGAAGCAGGCATTGCCTCTCCTGATATGTGTGTAGAAGTGATCTATCAGGGGAACATAGAACTCTCTGAACTAAATATAATAGAAAAAGGCCTTCACGCAATAGACTTTCACAAGGGCTGAGAAAATTTAAGAAAGATAATATAAGTGTCCATGTGAAACAGAAGAGACCCGTTGACATATCACCCTTCATCTACGAACCAACTGTAGTCATGTTCTACTTGATACTGCTTCATTAATTCTCCATATTTAAAATTCGGTATCGTATCAAAGAGATGACTTAGTTTTCAATATTTTCCTCTGTCTATCAGTCGGTCTGTCTCTTATAATCGATATTATCTCATTGTATGTAAGCTGGAAGTTGTTGCTTTAGTCGTTGTCCAAGTACGTTGTTAAGGCTTAGAAAGGTTTGTGGTGGTTTGATCGCCTGCATTAGGTTTGAATTTAGTTTAATCTTTTCTGCGCATTTCCTCTTTACAATTATAAACAAAATAATTTAAATTATTATTTTGTCTGTTTTGTCACAAAACTGTGACACGATCATGCAGAAAACACGAAATGGACGTTCTATCAAAACACTTCTACAGTAGTAGATGTTAAGTTCCTTCTGGAATGACGTCATACAGAATACCAAAACCGAATAAAAGTCGAGAGGTAAGGCAAATAGGTACTTTTGACAATGTAACTCGGTATGAATTTTAACACTAACTTTCTGGAATTCGGTGCGAGCAAATTGTACAACAGAAGATGATATTCATTTCAATCATTTTGTTGTGCAGAAGGATAATAAATCTACTTACCGAAGATTTTCGTAATAAGTGAACGAAAAACAAAGCAGTTAACAAATAATAATTAAAAGTATTAAGAAACATTTTTTTCGATCAAATGGTTTTTGACGCATGAGAGATAAAGACAGATGACTTGTCTACTAACAAATCTTATTTCACAGTTTGATCTGTACATATATTTTCTTTATATCACATACAAATACATATATTTGCCCTTTGAACGGAGTTCAGATTTACTACAAGCAGCTGTGTATTGACCTAGTGAATGAACTCCTCATATCCCCGAATGGGTCCGCTACAAAATGTAGTTCTATGCATTTAGTGGCTATTTACAGTCACCTCTGCATATTGATAAGTTGATTGTTTTCTTTTCTTGGTTTCTATTTCTCTCCACATTGATTATATCAATATAATACACACTTATGATTTAAACATGAAAGATGGTTTTAATGATAAAAGTACAGTAGAGCTCTATTTACACTGGGATAGCTACGTCATTCACATGAACGCCATTCACATACCGGCGCATGGAAATTAATGTGGAATAGAAACTGAGCCAACTGACGAACCAACAAGAGGTAATTAAAATATTTTAATATATTTACAGTTGATCTAAGTCATTATTCTGCTTTAGCAACAGTACAACTGACCATAACCCTCTCTCTCTCTCTCTCTCTCTCTCTCTCATCCTTTGGTCGGTTTGACTTAACTTTTACCATCATTCATAAGTCCAGAGATATCGTGGGATGACAGAAAATAAAATCTTCTACGTTCATCAATTCATAGATTTTAGCCCGTATCTTGCTACTATGGGAGAGAGAGAGAGAGAGAGAGAGAGAGAGAGAGAGAGAGAGAGAGAGAGAGAGAGATTTAAAAATATAAATATACCCTTAGGTTCTAATTATTCAGCTGCTCTTTGTCACATTAAAGATTAAAAAAACTTTACAGAATTTTTGAAATATGAATGTAGTGACGCATGATTCCGACTAATTACGTTAGCTGCTCTTTACAACATAAATATAGTTTAGTGAATTATGTAGGATCAGAGAGAGAGAGAGAGAGAGAGAGAGAGAGGCCTTTGGACATTTTCATATTTAAATAATAATAATCGTTTTTTTAGAACATTATGGTATGTTTAAGAAAAAACAAACAAAAAACATAACATTAAATATATCACAGTATGTGTACCAAGAGCAGAGAGGGTGGACCCTACAACTTTGTAGAGACCTTATTTTTGAAATTAAAGGGTTCCTACGAGGGCTGAAAAAAAAGTTTTGCTTTAATAATGGGTGAACCCTACAACTTTTTTGTCTTAATAATGAAAACTTCTCTAATTGATCAGATTTTTTCACAATCTGGTCACATACGTTTGTCGTCCACCCTCCCTGCTGCTATAAATTAAACAGCCATTATAGATATTATCAATAATGAGTATTGGAGAACCATACTCAGCTAAATTAGCTCGAGGGCGACTAGAGGCAATTAAAAAATATCTACCTGTTCGTGATTCTGTTAAGCAACAACAACAATCGGGTCAGGAATCTCAAGTTGAATTTGAAGAGGATACAAAAAAATTATTTAAACCTGTCACTGAGACTACTAAAGGTATTCAACCTGTGTTAGAGAAAACCGCTGAAGCAACTAAGAAAATAGCAAAAAGAACAAAAAAGACAAAAGAAATTTTACGTGAACTTCCAGCCGAAATAGCTGCTGCGATGCCAGTCCCGGAAATACATGATGATGATCAACCTGAAGGTGCTGAAGCACCAAAATCAGTAGGTATAAGTACTGCTGAATTGATAAATAAATTTAATGAAGAAACTATTAAGGCAATTAATAACCTTACAAACCTACAACAATTAGCTGAATTTGCTGTGGATAGTTTTAGTCAAAGAGATAAATTAATAAAACCTGAATACATAAAAGATATTAAAAACAATAAACAATGGCGAAAATATTTATATCGCATACGTATGGATGTTAAACAAGCTAGAGATGATGATCCAGTATATAGGAATTATATTGGGGAAATTAATAATTTAATTCAATCAAGAATAAGGGGTGAGGAAGAACAAAAGAAACAAAAGATACAACAAAAAGAACAAAAAAGACAAGAAGAAATAAAACAATTACAACAAAAAATACAACAAGAACAACAACAAAAACAACAAAAACAACAAGGACAACAAGGACAACAACAAAAACAACAAGAACAAAAACAACAACAAGGACAACAACAAAAACAACAAGGACAACAACAAAAACAACAAAAAACATCAAAACCATTTGAGCAATCACTTCGTGATTATCCAGAATTACCAAAAACACCACCGAAACCAAGTAAAAAAGCACCACCGAAACCAAGTAAGGAAGAAGAAGAAGAATATATTCCGTCAGACACCTCTCCTGGCGCAACTGGAAGTGGTCTAGGAAGTGGTCTTATTACCTGTCCCAATAATATCCTTGCTGATGTCGATCGATTAGAAATTCTCATTGGAGGAAAACGAGCTGGTAATAATTCTCCAGAAATCATTAATGAAGTAGCTGATATTTGCAAACGATTATTTACAGGCGGTATCATGGATATTAATGTATATCGGTCTCTCATTAATGAAATCAGTGACGATTATTATAGTGATTAAGTATGTAATTAGTGATAAAGTCACTTAATAATAAAATGATCATACACAATACTCGTGGACCTACCATGGTCAGGGTAATAAATTCTCGATTACCAGTATACAAAACGACCTACGGAGATGGACTAGGTGATGTTATTCAGGGTCTGTTTAGAAGAATAGCTCCAAAAGCAATACCGATTGCAAAGCAACTAGGAATGAAAGCTATTGATGTTGTTCGTGAAAAGGGTATAGGCGCTGTTGGTAATCTTGCTAGCAAAGCATTCTCAGCAATTAAAGATAGACTATCACGATTAATACGCAGACCACAAGCGGCCCGACCTCAGCCTGTGAAATTGGCTAGCACCGAAGTGATGCCCGCAAGTGTAAGTAAAATAATAAATCAAGCAGCTAATCAAAAACTAGCGGAGTTAGCTGATATCCCGATGTCGGAAAAGGAAAAAATATAACCGCTAGTCTGATAGCAGGAAGTGGTCTTCGAGTTAGACGAAGACGATAATAATAAAGATGTTTAAGCGCATATCTGACCCCGCGTTTGACATGGACGCACCGGTTCTCAAGGATGAGTCTGTGCGCGATTATCAGTATTATTCTTACGACGCTCGAATACCAGATCAGCGTGGACGAATTGAACTTCAAGTTCAGGATACAAGTAGGCATTTCTTACCCGCTGAAGCATTCATTGAAGTAGAAGGTAGACTTTTAAAAACAGATAACACAGATTATGGAATTGGTGATCGATTTGGTTTTGTGAATAACGGTATTATGGCTTTGTTTGATAGCGCTACGTACATGATTGATGGAAAAAATATTGAATCAATCCAGAAAGACGTTGACGTTGCAACAACAATACTTGGTCTGGCTAGATACAGCGATGATTATTCAAGATCGGCTGGCCCATCAATGATGTTTGCAAAGGACACAACTGATCAACCCGAACAGAGGAATGTAACAATGAATGCAGCTGGGGACACAGTTGTATCAATGAATGAAAACTTCAGCTTGGGATTCGCATCTCGTAGAGCAATGCTTGGTGATGATGAAAGGTTTTCTTGTGCAATTCCAATGTCACACATATTTGGATTCTGCAGAAATGTTAGAAAGGTTATTTTTGGAGCCAAACACACAATTGTACTTGTGCGAAAAGGCGATGATAATGATGCAATGTGGCACGCTGTGGGAGAGGGTGCTGATGCAAATGCTATAGCTGCTGCAACTGCGGCACTTCATGGCAAAGTAGTACTAACAAAAATTTCACTGTGGATGCCAGTGATCACTCCCTCGATATCTGAAGAAGATCGGTTACTATCTTTTATGAGTCAAGGCGGTAAATCAACGTTATCATGGTTAACAATGACCACAGATGCTGTTCAGAGTGCAATTGATGGTTTATTTACATGGCAGATAGCTTCTCAGCAAGGTGTTTCTGCACCACGACACATATTTATTGCGTTTCAAAATACTGCACGAATAAACTCGCAAACACATAGTCACATGATATTTGACCAACTCGGTGTTTCTGAGGTTTCATTAAGGATAAATGGACATCAAGAACCATCCGATGATATATTACTGAATTTTGCAAATAATCATGTAGCACGTGCATATCATCGATTAATGTCGTTCATGGGTCGTGATCAAAACATTGATACTGGTTTACAAATATCGCAGCTAGATTTTACATCGCTGTATCCGATTTATTACTTTTCACTAGAACATTTAGATTTAACTAGACAATCAGTAGTTGATATTTATTTTCGAGCTCGTGTGACTCGAGGAGCTATTGTCAATTACAGAGCAATTGCTGTTATACTCAGCGATAAATCGATGTTACTCGAAGGTGTTGGTGGACGAATGAGAGTTATTGATGCTCCAGTAGAAAACATGTAATTAGATCGTTCATAATAATTATAATGTCATATCATCACGTTAGTGTGAGTCTGACTCCTGGTCAGATTAAAAAGCTGCAATCAGCATCAAAAAATAATCATGGAATAAAAATATCGCTAAAGCGAGAACAGATGACCGGTGCAAATAAACTATCGTTGACCGAGCGTCAGTTCAAAAACTTCAATGATGCCAAAAAATCAAATAAAGGCGTTAAACTTAATCTTTCTGCGGGCGCCATCAAAGATATTGCTAAATCGGGTGGTATATTTCCACTTCTCGCAGCTATACCAGCATTAATAGCAGCTGCAGCTCCAGCTGTTGCAAAGGCAGCTGCGCTAGGTGCTGTTGGAACTGCTGCTGGAATGGCATTAAAGAAAGCAACAGGAAAGGGAATCAAAAAAAAAGGAAGAGGTTTAAGATTACCAGGGACTCCACATTCATGGTACGGAAAGGGTCTAAGATTACCAGGGACAGTTTACTAATATCACCTATGTCCAATTTTGATTTACTTAATGCTGCTAAGCAATTAAAAATAAAAAATTTCAGAGGTGTTTTTATGCGCGATCAATTACCTAAAAGACCAAACAATATTGAAACTGGTATCATTAATCTCGATAAAAACTCTGGACCAGGCACGCACTGGGTAGGATATGCAATTGATCCACGTGGAATTATTTATTTCGATTCGTATGGATTAGCACCACCAAAAGAATTTTTAGAGTACGTTACCGGTGATATTCCAATCTGGTATTCAACGTTACCAACACAAAAAATAACTGATCCTCCAATATGCGGTTGTGAAACACTCGCTGTGCTTGATGCTATATCAAAATCAACAGCACTGCCTCATAAAGTCGTGCACGCGTTCACTACACTACGTCATAACACTTAAACTGATATCAGTAAATATAATGGTAAATATTTATGGAAGATCCTCAGGTAAAACTCAGAAGTTCGATTTATCTAAATATGCAACCCTTGATCAGCTCAGAAATGAAATCGATGATTTATTAAATATCACAAGTGTGGATCAAAATGAAGTCGTCGTTTTTCAGGACAAACAAGGACGATTAAAAACGAGTAATATACAACTACCAGATGTACTTATACGAATTCCAAACGCGGTTGTTAATAATGTCGTTACTTTCACTGATCAGGGTAAAATACAGGATTCCGGTAAGTCGGTTAACGATTATGTTAAGAAAACTGGTGATGTATTTACCGGTGACATTATTATGTCAAGAAGAAAAATTACATATCTTGGAGATCCAATCGCAGATACAGACGCAGCAACAAAAAAATACGTCGATGATCAAGAATCCAAATACGTGTCAGTGCGTGGTGGTATAATGCGTGCATTTCTCGACATGAATAATAATGGTATTAATAATCTCAGAACACCAGAAACAGATTTCGACGCTGCAACGAAGAAATACGTCGACGATAGGGAAATTCCAATAACGACTTCGTTAACGACAATTAATGATGGAATTGCTGCATTTAGAGCTGAATATTTTAATCATGTACAAACATTTCTAAATTTTCGTAGAAATGTAAACAGAAATATTAATGACTTTTTTGGAACTCCACCAAATGTTATTATTAATCTCGCCAACATTAACACAAAACTCAACGATATCATTAGTGGTATTCCTAATATTATTCAAAAAACTAATCTTGTTAAAATTCCTCACGGACGAGATAACAATATCGTGTACACAGTCGCATCAGGAAAAACAACATGGACACCGGAAAATAACACCCTTAAACATACCGCAGAGGTCACTGGTGTATATAGATTATCTATATTTTGTGCTGAAAAATGTACTATATTTACCACATTTACATGGCGTCATTCAACCGATAGTTTTTCTGGAACTGTGTCTATAGTGTTAAACAAAGATGCTGAAGAAACGTTTATGCTGGTAGCGGATAATAAAAAGTTAACCACAGCAGATTATTGGTGGTATATTGAATTTGTAGCTGAAACTCCTGAATTAGTTACCTAGATAAATATAATGAATCAAGAATCATTTATCGACGTTCAACGTCACAGATACGCTCAAGTATGTGAGTGTCAAACTAAACTAAAAAATATCATCGACGATTACACGATAAAGGTAAAAAAATATCGTCGTCGTATGGTCGTTATTGATATAATGGTATACTCGGTTTCTGCTGTTATTGCTGGAACTGGATTATTACTATCAACAATAACGATGACAGCGCCTGCAGTTGTAACAATTATAGTTTCAACGGCAACAACATGTGCAGGTATTTTCAGTATTATCGCTAAGAAAATATCTACATGTACGAATAATAAACTAAACGAGTACATAATGAAATTGCACACAGCAACAGCCGCATACACTAAATTATGCTCGTATATTTCAGCGTATCTCAGTGATGGTAAAATATCCGATGAGGAGTTCGTAACGATAATGAAAACCTACGATGAAGCATTCATAATCGCTAGTGACAATAACGGAAAGATGGAGAATTAAATAATAACGATAATAATAATGTCAGAGTCGCGCGAATTACTTCAGCAGATCGTAGCTAATACAACGCCGTCAAAAACTACTATGATATCATTAAGTTCAACCAATCCTGAATTTAGCGTTAATTTTCCGACTGCAATTCCAGCAAAGGAAATAGCATTAGCGCAATTACGAGTTTATTATAGTTGGCCTAATATTAGATCAAAACCGTTTGGTGGACAACAACCAAATAATTCACTGGTATTTGCGAATAAAAATAAACCAGATGGAACACCTGATTGGCAAGTTGTTGGAATTTCAACGGGTAGTTATCAAATAGAACAGATTAATGATGAGTTCCAACGCAGAATTAAATCTATTACAGGGAAAGAATCTAAAATAGCGATCACTGTTTATGAACCAACATTATCAGCGGCGATTGAAATAAATTCTCCTGACTACCTCGTAGATATTTATCAGAGTTCGATTAGATCAGTGTTAGGATGGCCTGAAGTTGCACCTGTTTATAATGGAGTTTCAGAACCAACTAAAAATGAGTTTAAAACGAGTGAAGAAAAATTCATTAAAAATCCAGAATATCGAGGAAAAGATCCATGGAAATATATAGTATTTAGAACTGATCCAAACGACGATATATATTACTTTACCGATTTTGAAGGTAAAAGGATCCCCAAGATGGTTAGATCAATATTTAATATTATCGTTACGCCAGAGGGGAGGCATCGAGAATTTGTTGATGTAAGATTTATTAAACATTTTTTAGATACTCTTAAACCTGAATACGATAAAACGTTTAATGATTTAAGAAATTTACTTATTTCATTATCACAACGTTATGACGATGGTGTAAAAAATCAAGTAATCGAAACAATAAAACACTTAAATAGGATCTTATTCGATTTATACATCGCCAATCGAGGTATTGTAAAATCTGCGACTGAACTCGGTGAAAATCCCCACGCAAGTGCAGGATTGAAACAATTATTTCCTAATCATTATAAAATAACAGAAAAAGATTTACAAACATTTGTTATACCAGATTTAAATAACGCTGAAATGAAGAAATCATTAAATGATCTTATTGAAGAATATTATCCGGGAGTAATTGAATCGTGGAGAAAAACAGCCCCACCACCGGTTATACTAAAATACAATAACAATCCCTTTGGTGACGGACGTCATATATCACCAGGTATTGTAAATATAACAACAACAATTGCAGTCAATCTGGTATGTGATGTTATTGAAGGTAGCTATCAGGTAGATCTTTATAAGTCTAGCCAGGCTCAGCAAGGGCACATATTATTCAGTTTTAGCCCGTTGGTCCCTCCCGGTTCGTTAATTGTATCAGAACCAATTAATCCCGTGTACCTGCGAGTTCATAATCCGTTATTATCAAGAATACACTTTAAACTTACAGACCAAAATAATAGAATTCTGGACACGAGAAACGAAGTACTAAATATAAACCTGTATGTACGCTCATAGAGCGTTTTTTATTATAACAAAAAAAAATATCCGGATGTCTATAATAATATTCTTTGTTTACATAAAATCCGTGCACAATCGAAATCTATTATCTAAAAGGCTGTGGCTGCATATTGATTATTCCATATAACGGCTGTGCGTAAAGTTATTTTAAGAACCGCTATATAACTAAATCAATATCCGCTGTTACGGCTTTACGCATAGACTCAGTGTTATAATATATATTTTTTGGAAACTAGAAATATAAAATCTCATTTTAGACAGAAAACTGTGAGGTTTCAGTCCCTACGACAATCGTTTTTTGTTAATTATTTAGTGATCTATCTGTTTTCTGTAAGCATCGCTGTTAGTGAAGCAGCAGCGCAAATATACTTAAATTTAACTGTATTATTGATAAGAGAACGATGGCCGAAATGGTAAGACGGTTGGACGTAGATCGAAGCTCTACAGACTCTCGCGTGTTCGAGTCTCCAAAAAATGCTAAAGATATTATCTTGCATTTGGCGACTGATGCTATTTAATTGGGGGAACCCGGAGTATTTCCTCGAAATCCACAACAGACAAAATACACTCTCCTATCATACACCCTTGAGGGGTGTACCTTTTACACTCCCTAGGTTTTGTATTTGGGGAGAGTGTACAAAATCTGTTGGACGTAGACAAGATTCCCTCGTCATCACCATTTGTATATATTTCATGTTCATAGAATCATATGTCATCATTGTATATAACCATTATCATCATTGTATATAACCATATAATCACCTTCATTGTATATAACCATTATCTTCATTGTATATAACCATATAATCACCTTCATTGTATATAACCATATAATCACCTTCATTGTATATAACCATTATCTTCATTGTATATAACCATATATCACACACAAAACAGCTCCCTGACAAAAAAAAAAGTCATTGGGAGCTAATATTTTTTTTTATATTAAATAAACACTTATTATATAATGAATTTTGAAAATATCAATGTCATTGTTTCTGCGATTAAAAAGTTACAACATAACGGTATCAATGTATCTGATTATCTTAATGCTGAAAAGATTTTATGTGATTTTGACTCATTACAACAACGAAAGAACGAGAACAGATTTACGCTATCCGCTGATTACAAGTTTATGAAAATTATCCAGCAAGGAATGTTAAAGTCACTGGCAACTGTCACTGATGATCAAGTAAAATTGTTTGTACCTCTCTCAAACGCTATTGACAAAATCAAGCTAGAATTATCTCATGAATACGAACAGAAAAAGATCATGAGTTTTCGTATAAGACAGTAAGGAGAACATTGTGAAAATACGAATGAAAATGAAAGCGATAATGATGGACCCCTGACAGAGTCAGTGACTGTAATTATGGCTAAACAAAATCCTTGGGAAAATTGACAGTAGAACTATCTGTTTTTTGTTAGGAAGACAGAATTAGATATATTCAAATACTATCCGCTGATTATATGTTTTTGAAAATGCAGATTTGTATTTTTTATTTGCGACATGTTGTACCGATTGTGGATGTATATCAAAATATCTGGCAGCTGCACTAATTGATGGGAAAGTTATTTCTTGGTCTGTTTCTGTATTTATGGATTTAATAGCTCTCTTTACGAATACTTTGCACCTTCCAGTATTTCCACATGTAGAATTTTGACTATGTGTTATAATTCGCAGATTAGATAAATTATTATTCTGGGGATTTCCATCAATATGATCAACTATAAGTCCATTTTCAACTACTCCATGAAAACATTCAAAGATGAACCTATGTGAGAAATAATTTTTTTTCCACCAACATTGAATCTAAAATAACCAAATTTATCAACACTACCGACTGGTTTTTTCAATCTGCAGTTTCTAATCACACCTTCTCGAGATGCTTCATAATTGGTAAGGATTGGATGTGACACAAACTCATTTTGCTCCATTTATATATATAATATTTATTTGTTTAAATCATTGTTTTTTGAAAATCTAGCCAGATAATCTTCTTCGGTTTTTATAGGAGAGTCAGCGTTATATTTTTTATCGTAATATCGTTTCAACTCTCTGTACTTTTTACCACAGCATTGCGCACACAGTTGAGTCCTTCCTCGCACTCCAGCACTACACACAATACACGGTTTTGGTCCTAAACTCCCATTTCTGACGCATTGCATATGATAACTACAGTATTCATTCACGCATGATCTGTTACACGGAGACGTATAACCGATTTTTAGCCATTGGCATTGATTTGGTTGAATCATATACAAGAGATTAATGTTCAATTAAATAAATATTTGCCTTAATTATAATATTTAAGAATTATCCGTGATTGAACCCTACGCAACCAGATTCGATCTTGACAGACTACCTGAGTATAAACTTAGTATTTCGATGCAAGATCTAGCTTTAACGAATGCGGATATAACTAAACGTATCCGTGAGGCCAAGAAGGAATTTCGTGACGATGGTGCAGTTCATGCATGGTCAACCTTCAGGATAGGACATATCGTTAATATGATGAATGACAAACGAGGAAAAGTAATTATTAATCACCTTGATAATCAAAAATATTTTATTTTAATAAAATTTATTGTAAACACAGATGATGATATCTGGATTATTCGTGATAAGCGTGATCCAGTCCGTGTGCAGTCCGGTAATATTGTTTTCTTAAAATAACAGATCCAAACCTGGAATACTAACTGGCATTGATAAACCGTATTATGAGAAATCGTACCCTGTAACTGCGGTTGTCTATGGAATATTTCCGCTGAATGATAAACCTAATGTTGCAGATCTAAAACCGATGAAACTGTCATCGCTGACTTCGTCGAGGATAAACTGTGCAGCTGAACGAGTTACAGAACATTTTACAAACGCGATACGTGGTAATGGTTTAACTGATTTAAGACGTAAAAAAAATAAATATGTGGGCAGAGTCCGTTAAAGATACCGGAGCGTCTATCAAAGATGTCGCTGAGCTAGAGAAAAAATTAAGATTTCCAATAGCAGTGAAAACGCTGACAGGAGAGATTTTGTACAAACCGAAGTATATAAAAAATGGAACTCCTATAGATATTATTGATCATAACGCGCATGCATGGACTGCTGCTGTAACGATATTTCCACGAGATAGAACGGTTAAATTTTACGATGGTGATATATTTGATTTTATCAGAAATATAAGTAAAAGTGACCCTGTTTCTGTTTGGTTATTTCAGAGTTCTGAGTATAATCATTATGATCAATTTGTACGACCTAATGGTGATATTTATCGTACAGAATCTCTCCATGAGGAAATGGAACATCTTGCGCAGCGCCTTTGGCGTGAATATACCCCTGATGATGTCATAGTTAGACAATTATTGAATAACTGTTTTACTGTTCCGTCAGTCGCTGCTCATTTCGTTCAGGAGAAAAATTCATGGAAAACGACACGATCGGAATTCCTTGAAGATGTCAAGAAAAGCTGCGTAGAATATGGGCATGGTGGATTATGGAACACCAAATACGATTACAATGATGTTATCTCGGTTGATATGGTAGCGTGTTATCCTGGAAGTTTTCTTGGATATGGAGTATGTTCTAAATACTTTAAGAGATTCGGACATCCTACACATGACATGACCAGGGTTGCAATAAACGGACCCTTACCAGATTTTGACTTAACAGGATTTGCTCACGTAGAATCATTCGAGTTTAGAGAAGATCTCCATGCGATTACTTATGCTTGGTTCGGAAGACATTTTTCAGAGCGACGTTGGGTTCCGATAGTACTATTGCGGTATATGCTTGATGCTGAATTTTTAATATCGTTGAGAGTAACTGAAGCGATTATATCATATAGTTCACAGAAGCAAGTTTGGTTACCAGAACCGAACAGATTTAATATCGATGATACTAGAAAAGAATTCCCTGATATTGATGAAGATAATGTCATTAAAATAAATAAATGCAGGAACGAGTACGATGAGAAACTTACAAAAGATCTCGGCAGAAAAATAATCGGTAAATTTACTCAAGGAGGATCACATGATCATAAACGAACGTGTACAAGATTGATTATGGACGATGCTGAACTAGATTTTATAATCGCTGATACAACGGAGAAAAATACGTTTATAGACAGATGTAATGCTTATTTATCTGATGGAACAAAACTAGGTACCATTGTGAGCTATCTTGATGGCGAGTCACCGCAGTTTAATCATTTAAGATCTTCGATGTTAGCGTATGTTTCGATAAATCTATTATCGATGATAAACAAATTTCCTCGTTACGCTGTCAGAGTCGCTACTGATTCATTTTATGTACATAAAAAATATAAAGATTTATTAAAGCTCGGTAATGGTGAATGGGGAACATAGAGAATAAAACAAGAAAATATACTTAGTTATTCTGAATCTGCCGATCTTGAAATTGCGGAGACATATTACAAAAATAATAATCAAATATCAAAGTCATCTGCACTATCTGTGTATGATCCTGTATCTAGGTATAAGACCGTTTATCTTAATGGGTGTGGTGGTTCAGGTAAAACAACTCGTGCGATTAATTTATTTATAAATAATATATCAGATATGATTGTTTTAACACCGACGCACAAACTTGCTAGAGAAATAAAACAACGAGGAGTAAAATCGTGTACTTATCACAGTTTCTTTAGATGGTGCGGAGATACATGGACCCCATCGCGGATGGGTGAAAAATATATACCTAAAATTATCATTTGGGACGAAGTATGCACGGTGTCGTTAGAAACACTAAAAACATTTCTTGATTGGTTGTTACTAAAGAATACTGCTGTGATTATGTGTGGCGATAATGGTCAACCACCACCCTTTGTTGGACAGTCTCCACATGAATGGCTAAAGAATAACGTAGATTATTATGAAGAAATAAATGATGACCATAGAGCTATCGATAAACCGCTGAAGGAATTTAAAAGGTTAATCAGACTGCAGCCAGATCAAATACAATGCGAGATTCTGCGTAAAGTAATTGCAGAGACTTCTATGAATGATTTTTGGACTTTATGGAATCCCGCTGATTTGATAGTCGCCAGTAGAAAAATAGTTCGTGATGAACTGCAAAAGAAATTATTTACGTTACATAAAGAAAAATTTCCGGATCTACCTGTACCTTTGTGTTATCGCCCATCAGATACTCGACGACAAAATATTGAAGTTGAAATACCAGGTGGAGACGCTGAAAATGTCCGGGTACAGAATCTTGTCTTGAATGATATCGTGTTGGTTGTTGTTGATGTTGTTGAGAGCGCGTTGAACATGGATAAATCGCCATGGACGTTAGGATACGCTATAACGATTCATTCGTCGCAGGGATTAACTATAGCTGATACTAGAATCTGGATTGTAGATGATCGTATCGAATGGTCAAATTTAGTCTATCTCGCCGTATCTCGAGTCAGGAGAATATCGCAACTGCGTAGGGTTATTGTAGATTACGTAATAACTGAAGAAATCAATGTCGATATCAATAAAAAATTAGTCAGCTATAAACAGTGTGACAAAAAAAAAAATAAGCGTGATCTTGATGTTGAATTTATTATAAAACTTAAACAACAACAGAATAATCATTGCGCAAGTTGCAACTGTAATATGTTATGGCAATATTCGAATAATAATCCAAGACAATTTACCGTAGACAGAATTAATAGTGATCTTGGTCATACACTTGATAATGTGATGCTGACCTGTCTTGAGTGTAATCGACGTCGAGGCTCTGGACGTTTACAAAATTGAGCTTGGTGGTAATTGCGTATCCTCAGGAATTACTTGTAATTGTTCACGTACAAATCCACGTTGAGGGGCTGTAGAATCTAGTCTGTATATTGGAGGTCTACCAGTAGATCTTACCACGCTAGAAATTTTATGTGTAGTCACACTCCAGATAGGATCGGTTGCTCTTTTTTTTACCGCCTTCAAGTTCGCCAGGTTCATATAAATATCTAACTGTAACATTACCTAATACTGGTTGAGGTTGTTGTCCGTTATAGCTACGGGGTATATATTTTTTTTTGATCGTATTAGAAGGTTTCATGGAAGTTGCACGAGTAATTTCATTATTCAACGCAGCTATCACACTCGGTAATCTTGCAACCCATTCACGAGATCTATCTTTGAGGTCAGTAGATATTTCCCTTGCATATTGATACCCGAATAACCGCTCGGCAAGTGTTCTATTAAATCGTTCAACGATTGCCTGATCACGATGAATTTCAGTATATCCTCGTCTGATTTTAACGTTGTGCTTGTTCATCAACGATGATACTACTCCAAGAAATTCTTTACCGGGATCAACTTGTAATAACCGTGGCCATCGTAGACCACCACGTTGATAAATGCGCTCAAACGCAGATGCAACTTTAGATGTTGTCTTTGTTGATAATGGCTCCGCTTCTTTATATCTACTCGCAACATCAACAACAGTCAATGCGTATTTGTACGTGCGTGATTTTCGTCCACGTGTTTTAATGGTATCGTGTGGTAAAAATAAAATATCCTCTTGATGAACTTCATTAGGAACGATAACATCAAAATGCGCGTAATGAATTCTTTTAGGTGGACTTAGGAAGAGTTGCCATATTGCCTGTCGTGCTAACCATGATGCAGCGACATTACGTGAAACTTTTGCTGCTTCGGCGAGTTTACTAATCGCTGCCTTACCTCTCCAGAATCCTCTCGGGGAATAATAAACAGATTCCATTATGATAGTTATATAATTTAATTGCCAGCCCCTAACACTAGTTTACCTTTCATAGCAGTCTTTACTAGAAAACTAGCTAATTTTTCTCTGAGAGATTTATTAGGTATAGAATTTAACGCGTGAATCAATTTCACATCTGCGAGATGTCGGTGTTGCAAATACTTACTTTTATACGCAACATCATGAACGTAACACGCTTGATCAATCTTATTTACTGTATACTCTCCTGGTTTTGGTTGATCTTGATCATCAAGTCGGATATCAAGACGAGTTCCAGGACCACAATAATTATATCCGGGTAAATGTTTCTCACCAGGATATTTAGCCCATGGAGTTCCTGGTAATTTTCCTAACGAAGCAGCAATATCACCCCCACCTGTATTTGTTGGAATAAATTTATATTTCTTGGTACCACATTTCACACACTTGCCTGTAAGTGCTCGTCTTTTATTTTTTGTTGTTATTGTCGTTAATTCAGTAGTATTGGTAGGTGCTCTGCATCGAACACAATATAGAATCATATTATTAATTATATGGATATAATTGACTTTTCTGCGACACGAAAACAAGAACCAGTAAAGCACTATCCAGCGCTTCCGAATTCTATCAGAATGATTATAATAGGCCCATCTGGAAGTGGGAAGACGCAATTTCTGCTTAATCTAATAATGCGATGGCTGAAGTGGGATAAATTGTATTTGATAGCGCCATCTGTAGATGATCAGCGATGTTACGAAGTACTTAAAGATTTTAATGAAAACGCAAAATCGTTACATGAAGACAATGTCATAGACTTTATTACTGATATTGATGAAGCGCCATCCGTAGATGATCTGGATGGATTCATTAATAATTTAGTGGTGTATGATGATGTCATGCTGGACAAACAATCCAATCCAGCTAGAATATTTTCACGAGGTAGACATAAAAACACAGACGTGATTTATGTTACCCAAAGATATACACAAATTCCAAAAGTGATCAGAGATAACTGTAACATTTTAGTTGTATTTAATGGCGTAGATAATCATACGCTGCAAAATATTTATTATACTTGGTGTTCTGGGGACATGGACATGAACAAATTTAAAAATTTCTTTTCAAAAGCACAAGTTGCTCCCTTTGGTTTTGTAACAATAAATTTACATGATCCTAGGTCAAGATATCGTAACGGACTTGATACAATTTTTGGATAAAAACCATAGCAGCAGAGAGGGTGGACGACAAACGTATGTGACCAGATTGTGAAAAAATCTGATCAATTAGAGAAGTTTTCATTATTAAGACAAAAAAGTTGTAGGGTTCACCCATTATTAAAGCAAAACTTTTTTTTTCAGCCCTCGTAGGAACCTTTTAATTTCAAAAATAAGGTCTTTACAAAGTTGTAGGGTCCACCCTCTCTGCTGCTGTACCACGTAACCGAGGAATTTACTGGTTTGCAACATTGTATCATTGATAAACACTGTAGATAAATCCCAAGGAAAGTGCACACGTATCGTTAGGACAAAACATATTCTTGCAGGTTACTTGGTGTAATTTCTATTTCAAGGTTTTAATCCAGCCCAAATTCCTTTTCTCTCTCATTCCACATTTCTACGCAGTTTGTCCATTATGCATGAGAGGGGAGGGGAGAACAGAAAGTAGAAAGGATTGTGATGAAAATGTGTACGATATTAAATTAATTTAGAAAACGGGGATTATTAATACTTTTCATCGTTATTTTTCATACGTCACTAGTGACTAATATGTGGAAATTGATCATTGATCTAGAATCAACTGTAGACGCTCGCGAGAATGTTTATGTATGCGTATTATTGCGCCATGGGCGGATCACAATTTGATATACCAATAGTACTGGTATATCAAATTGCTTTATACCAACACTTTAAATGCATGCTATTTTTTAATGCATGTGGTATATGTATATATATATATATAGTATATATATATATATATATATATATATATATATATATATATATATATATATATATATATATATATATATATATATATATATATATATATATATATAAAGACAGATAATAAATGTTCTTAGAACGATCATTCACACTATTCTATTTACATTAACTTTAACACGTTTTCTCAATCATTTTTACATAAATTTTCGCTGGTGACAGGCGGATGAAAAGAAAGTAAAGGTTCTTTTCGAGATGGAAGCTGAAAATGGATTTTTTTTTTTAGGAATTTAACGTTGATATCCAAAGTTAAGTAGAATGGTTAGTACCATCAACATTTTTATCACTTAAATTACTGATTCACAAATGAAACTTTCTTCATTCTCAGAACTTAAATGTTCACAATGTATAACTTCCCTAAAAATGGCAACTTTCTCCACATTTTGCCTTGATAAATTAAAACTTTTAATTATGTAAGTCAACTCAACAGTTTGCCTTGATAAATTAAAACTTTTAATTATGTAAGTCAACATTTTCGTTTGTTAAACGCATCAAGCCGCATCCAGTTCATTATATTTTTGTTGGAAACACAATTTATTTTACCAGAAATCAAACTCGTGTAGCATTTGGTTGAAAGTAAGATGAGCCAGAAGGGGACGCAACTCATGAAGTGGAAAGGCAAATATTTCAAACAAAGCTGATATTTATATCATGAACTATTAGCAACAAAAATGGTTTAATGTAAGTACAAAATTTGAGAGGCAGTGATTCTGTATATGATTGAAAAATGTATGAACAGATATATTGAGCAAAGATATATATATATATATATACATATATATATATATATAGGTATATCTATATATATATATATATATATATATATATATATATATATATATATATATATATATATATTTGGTTACACATATTTAACGCATAAATCCAGAATTTCCTGGTGAAGTTCAAAGAACTTATCAAAGTTGGCTTTATTTCTGCCTATTTAAAACAAAATGAAGGTAATAATGCACATTGTGGTAAAGTCCGTCGTTAATGAAGTGTTCAGTCAAAACAGGCAAGCAAGAAAGAACGTTAAAAATGAACGTAGCGGAAAAGACAAGAAAACTCACCTGAAAGGAATTAAGTGTTCCAAAGTAGATGGGTACGAATGCCAGCCATATAATGCAAGTAGTATACATAGTAAATCCTATGAACTTGGATTCGTTGAAGTTCTCTGGAATTGTACGAGTCTTGATTGCATAAAATGTGCAAATAATAATGAGAATAATATTGTAAATAAGTGACGCCAGAAACGATAGATCCTCTGTTCGACATTTAAGAATGACTTCATCCCTTCTCCCATTTGGAAAGTAAAGTCTAGTTCCCGGAGGCTCAAGCACTAGCCATATGATTGTTACAATAACCTGCAGTGATATTAATATCGAGGCTATGACAATCTGCGATTTGGGACTAATGAAAGAAGGTCTTTGGGCTGTTTTGCGAGCACTTACAAAGATCCTTGAAATGCGATTAGTTTTGGTAAGTAATGAGGAATAGATTACGGCAAACCCAAATCCTACCCCGAATCTCTGAATTATGCACACGATTGTTGATGGTTTCATAACCAGTATAAAAGTCATAAAGTAACACAATAAACACCCACAAAGTAACATGTAACTAAGCTCCTTGCCTGACGCCCTTACTATCGGCGTATCGTTGTTCCGACGAAAGCTTATTATCACAATAAGTGTAGCTGCAATTCCTAAGCCCGAAAGACACACAGGTACTATCACATACACCGTATTCCACTGCATGTAGTTCTCTGGTAGGTCGTAACACCCTTTTCTGTCTAGTGTTGGCCATCTTCCAGGGCCGCAATCTTCGCACTTGAATTCATTTTTTAGATATTCGTAGCTCTGGCACGGAATGCATATCCAGCAACAGAGGTCACCATTTTCTCCGACATGCTTGATTTCAAATGGCTTGCACGGCTTAGAACAGCGGGATTCTGGGATATCCTTAGTCTCACCCGGCCAGACAATCTTGTCAAGGTCAATGTCAAGGGATGACGACCAAGTTCCCACTTTATCGTAGCCGTAATCTCTAGTCTCCCTGTTTAACTTGTAGTTCATGATATTATAGCGTCCAAGGGCGTCTCCGCTCTCGTCAAATGTTACTGTAGCACCATACCCATCTGAAAAAGAGAACTAAACATGCTTAACCTGGTGATTCATTTTTGTTCGATAAACGTATATAACTAGGAAGCGTTTATGGACATAATATAAAGAGTTTTAATAAAAAGCCACCCAAGATATGGAAAAAGTGGAATGTCTAAACGCCGCTTTTTCCACGAGAACTTCAGGTACTATGTATGAAGAGTGTCGATGAGAACTGTGAAAACAAGGTGCATATTAACAAGTTCAAAATAGAGAACTAAATAACGATGGAATTAATAAATCTATTTTCTACGCCATATTTTCCAGGTATTATCAATAAAGTCGGAATACTATTTTTAAATTTATCTTGCGTCTATTCGACTGCAAATGTCGTACACTCAGATTTGCTGTCGCAATCAGATTAGTGCCCATGATGTTGGCTAGGGGCTGTAAGTAGAACAAAATTAGTGTAGACCTTGGTCTACAGGCTGAACTCTCTCTCTCTCTCTCTCTCTCTCTCTCTCTCTCTCTCTCTC
>JAECUM010037951.1:0-16067 GCA_016617855.1 Megalonaias nervosa
GGTCATAATTTCATCCCCCTAACAGTGAAATGACTTAGAAATGATGGTATATATTATATTTACATGTGGATCAGTATCTAATGATCATATCATTCTAACGAGCTTTACACGGATCTCTTGTTACGAGGAATAAATAAATACATATTCGCTTGAACGGAAGTGTAAAACATTTTATCACTATACTTGGACTGAGATCGCTAGGGCAATAAAAAGGGGTGGTTTATTTTGTTTGTTTCATACCTTCTTCTTACGAGGTACGGAAAGTAAACCAGGGCTGTGGGATGAATCGAGATTCCGAGGATCTATTTTCCATGCATAGTCTGTAATATGACAGACCCAGGGCAAATATCCTTTTCATCGCGAGATGTAACAGCGCCATCTGTTGTCACAATGTGTCATTAGAGTAATATGCCATTATGACTGCAGAGGGTGCTGATTACATTATTCCAACTTACGTTGTGATAACATCTTGCAGCTTTCATTGTGCTACAATGTAACCGTCACGATGTGATGTATTTTTAAGGTTATAGTAATTAACATGTGTCATCAAATGAATTGTCAGAATGCAGAGAGGAAATTCAGAGATGGAATGATGCTGTTTAGAATGGTAACGTGTTGAATATTAAAATATGCACATACAATCACTCATATAGAATTTGAAGATATGAAAGTGCAGTGTTCCAGTATTAACTGATTTCTAAAGAACTATTGGCAGATGTAAAGATGCAACGCAGAATTTACACCATTCACCCACAAAACATACATGCATGGGCGCCCGCAGGATTTTTGCAGGGGGCGGGTCAGGATTTTTTGCAGGGTGTGTCGGGATTATTTCGGGGGGGGGGGGCAGTCAGTCGCGGCCGGGAGAGTTAGTATATTAAGCAGTCTGAAACTAAGGCTAACATTTACCAAGCGTTTTGAACAGAATCATATGCAGTATGATTTCCAGGGGGGTCACGTGACCCCCCTTGACCTATGCTGCGGGCGCCCATGCATACATATTAGAATATACATCGTTGTGACGGCGATTCACCTCTATATGCGTGCTAGAGTATACATTAGGACATTGACCAGGTGACATATATGCTGAGGGAAAACACTAATCGTTTTGGATTATACAAATATTTAAAAGGCTTCAAAAATATAATTTTCTTCCTAAAAATCATCTGAAACATCCTCGCTTTCATCGCCTTCCTGGTTTACACATGTTTGTATATTGTACTTCATTCTTGATACACAGACAGTACTGAGTTTTTGCAGCTAAGAGAAAAGTATCATCACAAAAACTCAGTTACCGCTTCCGGTGCAGGTGGACCATGTATGGAATCAACCTCAAGTTATTCAACTTTGTTAGTCATCCAGTCATGACAAACCGGGTCTAGAATTACGAGATCGATTTGCTAGCATTGTCTGTTTCATAACTGTCTCTCTATGCATGTTTAAAGAATAAATCTTTACAAAAAGGACGCTGAACCTACTTCTGCTTCTACTTCCCTAAAACGATACATCTGGTATCTAAGTTTTTTATGTTATGTGTTCCGTGCACAAGATATCTTCATGTACACAGACGCAGTTCACAAGAACATCAGTATCTTCGGATACAGCAAAAAGTGCGTTCAGTGCTACTTCTTGAAGGATGATGGGCAAGAAGAAATCTCTGGGCGTCTGTTTCATTCTATGTTGATTTGAGCCCCTCTGCTTCTTTACAAGTTTCTTCGATCATTTTGTATCATTATTTGATACATGGACGCATTATAGTAATCAGAATTTCAGTCTCTTGGTATGTCCTTCTGTCCGTCCGATCATGCTTCTTGTAACCACCAAGGCTCTGCAACCTTTATACAAAACTAACCCTTCCCAAGCATGAAGGTCGATATGAATGACACTGCATACAATTTTATACACCTATCTGTGTCTTTCATGGGTTATTTTTAAACAAAATAATTCCTTTTTCGGGGTCCTAGGTGGCCCAGTGGCTTAAAAATTCGTGTTTACAGATAACAGCCATCTCACCTCTGTCCCCGAGGGTTCGAGTCTCGGGCATGGTCAGTGTGGGTATGTAAGAAAGCTTGCCAGTAGCTTCCCGTGGGTCTGTGATTCTTACCGAGGTTTTCCTGGGTTCATCCTCCACAAGTTGTACTAGCCACCATGTATAGCCTACCTTGTACTGCGTCAGAAACACAAAAACAAAACAGTTCTATTTTTTCCTATACTTTATATCCGACTGTTATGGCCCTTGTTGATCAACGTATATCTTTATAGATGAGTCCGTCAACGAGTTTGATTTCAAACAATAAACATCATCATTTAGAGGAGTTATGGGTCCTAAGTTCCAATTTTCTCAAGACTTTTGATTCCCACCACAAGATCCTCTGTTTAAATTTTACTTTTCGGAGAGAAAAAATCAGTTAGCGTCGCCATTTGGAATACATTCATCACATACTTCTTGGTCTCGGTAATTCACGAATAATCTGAAATATATCTCAGAAAATTGGGACAATAATTGCTGCCTGGTTCTATATTAGAGATAGATGACATTTGCTCCAAAACAATGTGGTATTGGGATGATGAGTAAACCAACTTTTCAATGAGCGAATGGAGATTTATGAATTGTTAATGCTAGTTATGCCATAATTAAAAACATTATCGTCTTAATT
This sequence comes from Megalonaias nervosa, assembly GCA_016617855.1. Taxonomy (NCBI): domain Eukaryota; kingdom Metazoa; phylum Mollusca; class Bivalvia; order Unionida; family Unionidae; genus Megalonaias; species Megalonaias nervosa. The sequence goes on from JAECUM010037951.1 coordinate 2,658, forward strand.
TCAGCTTTACGAACGGAGGGAAATGGTCGGGCCGAACCACCTTGGAAAGAATCTTGATAGTTCTTGGGGTCATTCTGCTTCTGGGACTTGCCGCTCTCGCAATAGCACTGGGCCTTGTGGTGGCAAGCAAAAAGGACACTGAAGGTATAGTTCTGAGCATTTTCAACATCTTTTGATTTGCATTAAATGCATTGTATATGGGTTAATGCAGATACAAGAACAAGAAGTTCAAAATACATTATAACTGCGTAAATTGAATTTTCGTTCGTCCATATATCATGTTTTTACGACCACAAGATTTGATTGTCCTTATTGTTATCAATTTATCTAATCGGACGCTTGAAATCGAAACAATCCGAGCCCATTTCATGATAATATACTGTACATTGCTGATATATGTACATTTTGATTGCTATAAAATTTGTTCATTTTTTTAAATAATATTTATTTTCCCATAATAAATATAGTCCAAGAGAAATTAAATATTTGGAAAAAATCGCATAATGCAAAATATGTAAATCTATCTCATATCACGTATTATATTACAGATAACAACATATATACATACCAAACTAACATAATATATAGAAATTTGGTGAATCCGTACCATTGTACATGATGTGTATACAAATGATATGCAATCTATGGAACAAAATATTTTGGAAGTATATTATATCTGTTCATATAATACGTAATATAGAGTGGGTTGTACATGTATATTTTTGCATATACGCTCAAATCTGTTAAGATAATTCGTAACATATAATAGGTTATACTTGTACACAGCTTGCATATCAACATTAATTTTTAATCTATTCTGTAAAATGATGGTGGATAAGAAAGTCATATTGAGTAATGGAATTTCTACTTTAATAAATGAAAAATAAATAATATCATTGATAACCAATACCATACTGCTAAAATATTTTATCATTTATAATGTGAGGAAATGTAATGAACGAGGACTCGGCTGTTTAACTACAAATACCAACCTTATTGAATGTTAATTACAAAACTTATTGAATGTTAAATACCGATATTATTGAATATCAAACCATTTTCTCTTTATCAAGAAATCATAATTTCTTATAATGTCCTCAGTTTCTTACTTGTAAGCTGTGAGTTTCCATACAGTGCGGTGTGGATGTCATACTGTGAAAGTTATACGATAACTAGTATTGAATTTAATATCAGCATATTTTAGTATTGAATCTAATATCAGCATATTTAAGTGTATTAATCAAGCAATACATGTTCTGTACTCACTATTACTCCGACTGGTATAGGGAAGTCTATAATATCTGTTTTGGTCAGCTGTTCTTTAGTACTCCATTTTAGTTTTAAACGCTTGCGAAGTAGTTTAGCTTTTCTTTATCCAGCCAAGAACTTTTGAGGAATAGATGTCAGAATCTCATTTTGTGTCTTTTGAAATTTGAAATAAAAGGGTCGTTCATAACTTATATCGGTATACCTTTCCAGCCTCGTTTTGGTGCTAGAACACAGTCTGAACTTATTTAGTTCTGTTCTAAGCATCATAGATTATATGTTTGCCTTATTGCGAAGGAAATACCTAGAAACATGACCTCGATTGCTTTATATGCTAATTTTGCAAGCATTGATGACACCTTCCATGAATTATTTTGAAGAGACATTTTTATTTTATTTCTACCCTCTAATTTCAAATTTGAGTCACCGTAAGGACATCAATGTTCACTAACCTTGTTGTTCCTGCCGCATTTCTTTTTACCAACAAATTTCATTTTTCAACTTTGTCACCTTTCTGTTAAGGACATCATGAGCGCGCGCGCGCGCGCGTGTGTGTGTGTGTGTGTGTGTGTGTGTGTGTGTGTGTGTGTACGGTCTCCTTTTCCAGAAATTAAAGCTTTACATACCAAAAAGCCAAGGAACCTCTGCAAAGAGATACCATATTTCGGGTTGTTTCATCTTTATTGCTCTAGCTGTGTCCTCTTGATTCATATTTGCTGGATATGTTCAGAATTCGCTGTGTTTTATTTCCTCGATTTGACAAACTGTTTCTTCATATCCTTAGGTTCTCTTTTTTATTCGTATGCAAAGATGCAAAAATCGTCTTTTTCTATCCAAAGTCTTGTCTTGCCTGGATTACGACACACATAACAAGAAGAGATTCGTCGTTTTGTATTAAATATAAATGCGTGCTGTGACACTCAACATATACATTTCTTTACTTGTTACAGCTGAGGAAATTTGCATGTCGCAAGAGTGTATATATGCAGGTAAGACATGGCCTTCAATTCTCGACTTATAGTTATAAACGTGATTATACCTTGTAATCGCAAGTATTTGTTATGAAGAATGAGATCTCCCCTCCTCACAGTTACAAAACAGGTTTTGGCTAAAATTCTAATTATACACATGCTTGTAAAAAGAAAAAGGAAATGTTCTTGTATTATTAGGCGATGACAACTCTGTTTGGCAAGTTCCAGCAAATAATTCATCTCTAAAATCAGAATATAAGGTATAAAGAAAGAACGCATGAAATTCACACTCAACATGGTGTTTGCAAGAACGAACATAATCTATTGCATTCTGATACTGCTTCATATCGGCCTGTTTCAATTCTCCAAGAGTAGCAAATGACAACAGATTTCAGTGATAGGTAAGAAGAGAGAAAAACAATTTCTTTGAAACGAATACAGGTGTGAGGAAATAGGGATTCAACAATATATATCTACCTTTTGCGTGTTATTTATTTCCTCTGAGTACGCAAGATGCAAAATCCTCGAATATCACTAACTTACAGCTTTATTCCGTCTATGTACGTTGCATCAGTGTGATTGACACAATACCACTACGAGAAGGGATAAAACCCGTCTAGTTTGAACAATTTGGTTCATTTCAATAGCTCATTCTCCATTAAGTATGATATGCTAATAGTGTGTGCATTATACAAATATAGCTTGGTTATCAAATGATATAAGGACAATTTCAAAGAAACAGGTAATTAACAAAAAACTGGAAAAATATGAACAATCTTGATAACAAATTGTTGCAAAAATAATTATGTATCTCTTATTTTAAATCCTTCATAAACAAATTCAATTAATGTACATGAAATGTAAATATAGTTTCATCTTATCGCGTCTTCTGGTATCTATCATGCATTGATTTGAAAATGAGCAAGTAAGACAAAATGATCTAAACTGACATTGAAGTTTAGAATAAATATTATGCAAATAATGAACGTGCTAGCATTAACAAATTTATCAAAATCTGTCACACAGTAAAAGTGTGACGAGTATACAACGATATTTCAGGCGAGATAAATCATTACAAACTAATTTTACTTATATTAATGACGTCACAGATGAACAATAATAATTTCAAAAAAATTACGTTGTTTTTAACACTATTTTAGTCCTCTTTCTATTTCTTTAATTTTTTATAAAATAATTTTAACATTTACCTTATCTTGATCTTCACAGAAATACCGCTGTAAATAAGAATGAACAAATATTATTTATCTTACTGCCAAAAATAGAATTTATTTTAGGTGGGGGTGTTGTTTGTTTTTCTTTTGTTTCTTTTTTCTCTAAATTTCAAAATTCTGGGGTAATCAATCAAAAAATCTCAAAATCAATTGATTCTAACATTTCAAACAAATCTAGTGGCATATGAATAAGGTTCTTTGAATACATTGCCTTGATTGAAAGAAATGTACATACTGAATGGGTAGAACTGTCTCATGTATATTTCTATTTTAAACTTTGCATTATTATTGCCATCAATTGGCAAGGACTATCATGAAGAACAAAAGGAATTATATTTTCATATCTATCTGTGAGTTTACATTTTAGTGATTCAAAATGTGCAAAAGATGATAGCTTTTCGAAAGCTGCACCAATAATATCGATTGGATAATTTCTTTTCAAACAGATCATGACGCAGTTGTCTCAATGATTTTCTAAATACATCATCATCAGAAATTATCCTTCTGTATAGTTATTTCTTGACTGAGAAGTATTCCGTCTATGCACAATAATGAATGACACGAAGATTATTGAATATATTGATGATAATTTGTGTTTTTACATGTACACTGACTCTTACATTTTTTTTATTCGTTTTAACAACATCTGTGTCTATAACTGATATTTTATCTTGGTATACGTTCAACCTAAATTTATTTTTGTTGGGAAAATGTAATTAAACATTCTATGAAACAGTGAAGGAATGAAACCATATAATAAAGACGTCATCTAGAAGTCTTAGCCATACATCTGGTTTCAACGGGCGATTACTCAAGGAGTCAACACATGCATGTAAGATGTATAAACTGTAATACCTACTTTTGGAGTGTGTAACGTCCGAACAGATGCTAGAGTGAATGGTCAAATAGACAGGCCATTCTTGTCAGACTATATCTATGTACGTAAGGATAGGTGGACAGGTAGGTGGACTGAGAGATAACAGAGGTATAGTGATTACTTTACAATGTAACTTGAGGTGACATAATCCTGCATGCGGACTTATTTGTACACATATGCCTGTCTCTCTTTAGGTAGGTAATACTGGGTAGGATACGGTCTCTTACAGTACTTGTCTAGCTGATGAGCTGTTATTGTTTCCTTCCACCATGATCTTTTGTGTTAATTAACTTTTTTTAAAAATCTTGATACTGTGATTCTTATCGAAGAAAGGCTTATATTTGGTGTGAAGAATTTCTATTTGGAGTTTTGTTTAGGAAGTACTAGGGATTGTTCTACATTGTTCGAGTTCCTATCAATACAAACTTTAATATTCACATGCAGAGATTAATTGTGGAGACAACAGTTAAATTATATACCTTGTAATAGGCGATAGTTCCGGTGATCTACCAGGATTATCTGAAGGGGATTGTGTGTATGCTCTTTATACAATGACATGCTGTGCCAGTTCAATACAAATAATAGAAATGTTATTTGTGCATGGTTATTCTGAATTTTTATGCACTGTAGTACTTGGTGTTTTGTATGTAATCATGTAATAATTTTCAAGGAAGAGTTAATTTATATAACAAGATTGCATTGCTCATTACATAAATTTCAAAGTCCGATTAGACTATCATAATGATCACAAAATTAGAACAACTACCGAATCAAAAAGAGTAATACATAGTTATGACTTCATCCTTTCATTTATCACAGTTTAAAGTTCAAAGGATATCTTGGAGAGAGAGAGAGAGAGAGAGAGAGAGAGAGAGAGAGAGAGAGAGATATATCCTATTTTGTTTTTCGACGAAAAAAATAAAACCAGTCAGGTCACGTTCGACTATAGCAGTAAACTGAACACGTAAAATGGGGGCCACGAGTGGCCGAATGGTCTAAAGCGCTCTCCGTTACGGATCACTGCCATCTCACCTCTGTCTGCGTGGGTTCGAGTCTCGGATTCAGCCAATGTGGGTATGTGAGAAAGCTTGCCAGTAGCTTCTCGTGGGTCGGTGGTTCTTTCCGGGGTTTTTCCGTGTTCTTCCTCCACCATTAATACTGGCCGCCATGTATAGCCTATCTTGTGCTGAAAAATGGCGTTAAACCCTACAACAACAACAACAACACGTAAAATGCGATATTTTCAAAGTATTTAAATATGACGTTAAAAAAATATTAACAGAGGTGAAGAACCAAAAATCCATAATAGTAGTGTGGTTAAATAAATTCAATTATCACAAGAAATGTAAACAGAGAAATTAGGTTCACTTCCTTGAAGATCAAAACAAATTCAACAAATTTAAAAATTACATTTTTAAGTTCTGTTTCTTATTAGAAATATGCATCCTTATTTAGTTTTTCTAAGTAATCGAGATAATTCACTTCCTTACTAAGTTAATCGATAGAATTCTCTCCCTGTTCCGCTATGTATCCATTAAACATTCGGCTGTAGTTCAAGCTGTTTGGAACGCATCACGTGTTACCCTTGGCAGAGACATAAACGATATAGTCAACTTATTGAAATGTGTTGCATTCATCCAATTATTATTCACCACTACAAATATAAAATAAACATTATAACATACATAGAACTGGATACATCTAATTGGTCACTACAAACACATAATAAACATTATAACATATACAGAACTGCATGATGGCACGGAGAGCCAGAAATTACGTTAAAAACATCATAAAAGATTTACCTTTGCATTATTCAGTAGGGGAGGACTTTCAGTGTAATATGCATTATTGTTAATTGTACATACCAAAAGTCCTTATTAATTATAATTTCCCGGGAAATGTAAATCACTTAATAATATATATGATTATTTATAAACCAATATAAATCTAAAACATTAGGGTGGTAATGTTGCCCTCCATTCATTCACAACAAGTACAACTAAAACTAAAATGCACAAACATTAGCCATTTCATTCATCCATTTATATTTTCGAACCTAATTGTCACTAGGGGTTTCTAATACTGTCGTCTTGTTTGCGTTTCAATCCAAACGAAGTTTTCACTTAGAAAAAATAAGCCTGTAGCAGCAGAGAGGGTGGACCCTACAACTTTTCTGAGCCCTTATTTTTGCATTTTAACGGTTCTATCGATGACATTTTCTCTAATTGATCTCCAATATTATGGTACCCTTCGAGCATATTAGGGAACGAGGAGAGGGTGGACAGACAACTTTTCTGATTGCAATTTAACGGTTCTATCGATGACATTTTCTCTAATTGGTCTCCAGTATTATGGTACCCTCCGGGTCACTCAACTTTTCTGATTTTTTATTTTACAAAATTAACGGCCCTTATGTGGGGCTGCACATTACAATTTACAATATCGTTATAAATTAAACAACCAGTATAAATATTATTAATAAATGAAGAATATCGGAGAACCACATTCAGCTAGATTAGCTCGAGAGCGACTTCAAGCAATTAGAAAGTATTTACCCGTTCGTGATTTAGTCAAGCAACAACTACCATCACGTCAGGAATCTCAGGTTGAATTTGAAGAGGATACAAAACAGTCATTTAAACCCATTACAGAGACCACTAAAGGTCTTCTTCCTGCGCTAGAAAAAACTGCTGAAGCAACTGGAAAAATAGCAAAAAGAACAAAACAGACAAAAAGGATTTTACGTGGATTTCCAGCTGAAATAGCTGCTGCTCAACCAATACAACAAATACAACCAATACAACAAATACAACCAATACCTGAAGGCGCTGAAGCACTAGAACCTGAGGGCGCTGAAGCACCAGAACCCAAACAAAAAGAACCAGTTATTAAAATAGCAGATAAATTTAATCCAAATGCTGTTAAGTTAATTCAAAACAAAATTAAAGACATAGAAGGGCTGGCTAATATTGCTGAAAGTACTTTTGCTACCAGATATAGATTACTAAAACCTGAATATTCTGATTATTTTAAAAGCCATTATGACTGGCATAGAGCAATATTTAAGATACATAATTTTGTGGATCGAATTAGTGAAAATGATCCGCTCTGTAGGAAATATACCAGGGAAATTGGTATAATAACTGAATTAAGAAAGAAAGAACAAGAAGAGCAAAAACAACAAAAACAACAACAAAAAAACAACCAAAAATACAACCAAAAGAATTTGCAACATTACCACAATCACCACAAATTAAATTACCACGATCACAACAACTACAACCAGTTCAAACAGCAGGTGAGGAAGAAGAATATTGGCCGTCAGAAGACACTACTCCTGGAGCAACTGGAAGTGGTTTAGGAAGTGGCCTTATTACTTGCCCCAATAACGTCCTTGCTGATGTTGATCGACTAGAAATCCTCATTGGAGGAAAACGAGCTGGTAATAATTCTACAGAGATAATTAATGAAGCAGCTGATATTTGTAAACGATTATTTACAGGTGGAATTATGGATATTAATGTATATCGATCCCTCATTAATGAAATTGTCGATGATTACTATAGTGACTGAGTATGCAATCAAATAACAGCTACTATAATAAAATGATCGTATATAGTAATCAACGTGGACCAACCATGGTCAGGGCAGTAAATTCTCGATTACCAGTATACAAAACAACCTACGGAGATGGACTAGGCGATATTGTTCAGGGTCTGTTTAGAAGGATAGCCCCAAAAGCAATACCGATTGCAAAGCAACTGGGGATGAAAGCTATTGATGTTGTTCGTGAAAAAGCTATTGGTGCTATGGGTAATCTCGCTAGTAAAGCGTTTTCAGCGATCAAGGATAGACTAACACGATTAATACGCAGACCTGCAGTCCGACCTCAACCTGTAAAATTACCTAACACTGAAGTAATGCCTGCAAATATTAGTAAAATAATAAATCAAGCTGCTAATCAGAAACTTGCAGAATTAGCTGATGTACCAATGTCAGAAAAAGAAAAAAATATAACCGCTAGTCTGATAGCAGGAAGTGGTCTTACTTCCCGAAGTGGTCTTCGTTTTAGACGATAATAATTATAATAAAGATGTTCAAACGTATATCTGATCCAGCGTTCGACATGGATGCACCAGTACTCAAGGATGAGTCTGTGCGTGATTATCAATATTATTCTTATGACGCTCAAATTCCAAATCAGCGTGGACGAATTGAACTACAAGTTCAGGATACAAGTAGGTATTTTCTACCCGCTGAGGCTTTTATTGAAGTAGAAGGTAAAATTTATAAAGCGGATGATACTGAATACGATAATAATGTTGCTTTTGGTTTTGTTAATAATGGTATTATGGCGTTATTTGACAGCGCCACTTATATGATTGATGGTAAAAATATTGAATCAATTCAGAAGGACATTGATGTTGCTACAACAATATTGGGTCTAGCACGATACAGCGATGATTATTCAAGATCAGCTGGTCCATCAATGATGTTTGTAAAGGACACTTCTGATCACCCGGAACATAAAAATGTAAATGTAGGTAACGTAAGAAACGCTTTAGGAACCGCAGAAACTCCCGCAGTATTATCAATGAACGCAAATTTCAACTTAGGATTTACAACACGTAAATCAATGTTGAAAGATATAATGTTTTCATGTGCAATTCCACTGTCACACATATTTGGATTCTGCAGAAATGTCAGAAAAGTCATATTTGGAGCCAAACATACGGTTGTACTCGTACGAAAGGCTACAGACGATGATGCATTATGGCACGTTGAAGGAGCTGATGATGCTGCGACTAGAGCACTTCATGGTAAAGTAGTATTAACCAAACTTTCATTATGGATGCTGGTGATGACTCCAACAATATCTGAAGAAGATCGGTTACTTGCTTTTATGAGTCAAGGTGGTAAATCAATGTTGTCATGGTTAACAATGACCACAGATGCTGTTCAGAGTGCAATTAATGGTTTATTTACATGGCAAATAGCCTCTCAACAGGGAATAGCCGCACCACGGCATATATTTATCGCGTTTCAAAATGCTGCACAAGTAAATAATCAAACACAAAGTAATATGATATTCGACAAACTTGGTGTTTCTGAGGTTTCGTTAAGAATAAATGGACATCAAGAACCATCCGAAGATATTTTATTGAATTTTGAAAATAATCATGTAGCACGTGTATATCATCGTCTTATGTCGTTTATGGGGCGTGATCAGAACATTGATACTGGTTTACAAATATCACAGTTAGATTTTACAGCCTTATATCCGATTTATTACTTTTCGCTGGAACATTTAGATTTAACCAGACAATCAGTAGTCGATATACATTTTCGAGCTCGTGTAAACCGAGGAGTTATCGCTAATTATAGAGCAATAGCCGTCATACTCAGCGATAAGACGACGTTACTTGAAGGTGTTGGTGGACGAATGAGAGTCGTTGATGCCCCAGTAGAAACTATGTAACACGTAATTAGATCACCTTGATTTAAAATCAGGATAATAATTATAATGTCATATCATCACGCTAGTGTTACCCTGACTCCTGGTCAGATTAAAAGGCTACAATCAGCATCAAAAAATAACTGTGGAATAAAAATATCGCTAAAGCGAAAACAGATGAGCGGTTCAAATAAATTATCGTTGACCGAACATCAATTCAGAAACTTCAATGAAGCTAAAAAATCAAATAAAGGTATATAACTTAATCTTTCTGCGGGTGCCATCAAAGATGCTGTTAAGACAGGTGGTATATTTCCACTTCTCGCAGCTATACCAGCATTAATAGCCGCTGCAGCCCCAGCTGTTGCAAAAGCAGCTGCATTAGGTGCTGTTGGAACCGCTGCTGGAATGGCATTAAAGAAAGCAACCGGACAGGGAATTAAAAAAAAGGGAAGAGGTCTAAGATTACCAGGGACCCCATATTCATGGTACGGAAAGGGTCTAAGATTACCAAGGACCCCATATTCTTACGGAAAGGGTCTAAGATTACCAGGGACCCCATATTCATGGTACGGAAAGGGTCCAAGACTTCCCGGGACAGTTTACTGATATCGCCTATGTCCAATTTTGATTTACTTAATGCTGCTAAAAAACTAAAAATAAAAAACTTCAGAGGTGTTTTTATGTGCGATCAATTACCAAAACAACCGAATAATATTGAAACTGGTATTATTAATCTCGATAAAAACTCTGGACCAGGCACGCATTGGGTTGGATATGCAATTGATCCACGTGGAATTATTTATTTCGATTCATATGGATTAGCGCCACCTAAGGAATTTCTTCATTACGTCAGCAATAATATTGCTCCAATTTGGTATTCAACGTTACCAACACAAATATTAACTGATCCACCAATATGTGGTCGTGAAGTACTTAATGTACTTGATGCTATATCAAAATCAACAAAACCACCTCATAAAGTCGTGCATGAATATACCACATTGTCACACTTAAACGGATACTAATAAATATAATGGTAGATATTTACGGAAGATCTACTCGCAGAGATGAAAAACAAGCTGATTTATCTAAATACGCAACTCTTGATCAACTCAGAAATGAGATTGACGATTTATTAAATATTACAAGTGTGGATCAAAATGAAGTCGTTGTTTTCCAGGATAAACAAGGACGATTAAAAACGAGTAACATACAACTGACAGATGTACTCGTACGAATTCCTACTTCAGTGGTTAATAATATCGTTATTTTCGCCGATCAGGGTAAAATACAAGATTCTGGTAAGTCAGTTAACGATTTTATCAAGCGAGCTGGTGATTCATTCAGGGGTAGCATTATTATGAATCGAAATAAAATTATAGACCTTGGAAATCCAACCGTAGATACAGACGCCGCAACAAAAAAAATATGTCGACGATCAAGAATCTAAGTACGTGTTAGTCAACGGTGGTATAATGCGTGCATTTCTCAGCATGAATAATAATGGTATTAATAATCTTAGAACACCAGAATCAGATTTTGACGCTGCAACGAAGAAATATGTAGACGATAGCAACATTCCTACGACAACTTCGCTAAAAACAATCAATGACGAAATGACCACACTCAATGGTACTTTTACTAAACACGTGGAAACGTTTTTAAATTTTCGTAGAAACATAAACAAACCCATTAAAGATTTTTTTGGTGATCCACCAACCGTTAACATAAAACTAGCCGACGTTAACATGAAACTCAATGATATTGTTAGTGGAATACCTAATATTGTTCAAAAAACTAATCTGATTAAAATCCTTCACAATCAGATCGTCAATGTCGTGTACACAGTAGCATCAGGATTAACAACATGGTCACAGCAAAATAACACTATTAGATATACCGCGAATGTTACTGGTGTGTATAGACTGTCTATCTTTAGCTCTGCAAAGTTTAAAATTTATACCACAACATTTCCGTGGCGTCATTCAGCCGATGCTTTCTCTGGAGTTGTATCTATAGTGTTAAATAAAGATGCTGAAGAAATATTTTTACTAGAAGCAGATGATCAAACAATAACCGCAACGTCTTACTGGTGGTATTTGGAATTTGTAGCTGGAACACCACAATTAGTCACTTAATATAACAATAATGGATCAACCTCAGTCTCGCATCGACGTTCAACGTTACAGATACAATCAAGTATATGAACGTCTGTCTAAACTAAAGGATTTTATTAATTATTATAACATAAAAATAAAAAAATACAAAAGGCGTATAGTTGTCATCGATGTAGTTGTTTACTCGGTTTCTGCTGTTATTGCTGGAACAGGATTATTATTATCAACATTGACGATGACAGCACCTGCTGTTATAACCATCATTGTTTCAGCATCAACGACTATTGCTGGTGTTCTCGGTATTATAGCTAAAAAGATAGATACCTGTACAAATGCTAAATTGCACGATTATATGATTAAATTACATACAGTAACAGAGGCATGTTCTCAACTATCCTTGTATATTTCTTCATGCGTTAGTGATGGTGAAATATCCGATACTGAATTTGCGATGATGATGAAAACCTATGATGATGAGTTTAAGGTGACCGCTAATGATCTTCACGAATTAAATAATAACGATAATAATAATGACAGACAGGGAATTACTTCAGCAGATCGTCACTAATACGACTCCGTCAAAAACTACAATGGTTTCATTAAGTTCTACTAATCCTGAATTTAGCATTAACTTTCCAACCGCAATTCCTGCAAAAGAAATAGCATTAGCACAGTTACGGGTTTATCATAGCTGGCCTAATATTAGATCAAAACCATTTGGTGGACTACAGCCAGATAATTCATTAGTATTCGCAAATAAGAATAAACCTGATGGAACTCCTGATTGGCAAGTAGTTAGTATTTCAACGGGAAGTTATGAAATAGAACAGATCAACGATGAATTTCAACGCAGAATTAAATCCATTACAGAAAAAGAATCCAAAATAGCGATTACTGATTACGAACCAACATTATCAGCGGCGATTGAAATAAATTCCCCTGATTATCTCGTAGACATCTATCAAAGTTCGATTAGATCAGTGTTAGGATGGCCAGATATTCCACCGGTTTATAATGGAATTCCAGAACCAACCAAAAATGAATTTCTCACAACGGAAAAAAAATTCATTAAAGATCCAGAATATCGAAATGAAAATCAATGGTCTTATATATTATTTAAATTTGATCCAAGGAACGATAAATATTACTTTACTGATTTTGACGGTCGAAGGACCCCCAAGATGAATAGATCAGCATTTAATATTATCATCGTAGACGCCATGACGCGGACTACTAGAGAGATTGTTGATGAAGATTTTTTAAAAAGATTTTTAGATCTTCTTAAGCCTGAATACGATAAAACACTTAATGATTTAAGAAGTTTATTTATTTCATTATCTCAACATTATAGCAATGATGTAAAAAATCAGATAATCGAGTCAATAAAACATTTAAATAGGATCCTATTTGATCTATACATCGCCAATCGAAGTATTATAAACGTTGCGACTAAACTCGATGGAAATCCTTACACATCTCCAAAACT
>JAECUM010037954.1:0-27073 GCA_016617855.1 Megalonaias nervosa
GTGGGGGCAAACATGTAGTGGTTAGCTATTACGTTTTAAGGATGTAGGCCAAAACATGTTTAGAGGTGAAATCGTGAGGGGGGGGGGGGCATTTGCCGTCCTTGCCCTTGATAATAATGATGATGATAACGAAGGGATTATTATCGAACGATAGCTGATCACAGGGCCTCCTTTGGCTATCATCTCTCAGAACAGAGAATCCAAACTTTCAGCTGGACCAAAAAAAAAATAGAGAACATCTCAAATAGGCGACCTCAGATAAGGCCCCTATGCTGCATTGTGAACGTTAAGGGAGATATATTCAAATGAAAACAAAGTATATCTATTGTTACCTTGTAATTTTGCCTAAGTCCATTATAACCTGACGTCATACATACTATGCCGCATTAACTTTATAATGTCAACACTTTTACATGGGATAAGTGCTAAACATATCCGGTTGATGTAAACCATCTAGAAGTGGGCACATGTTTCTGTTTTCTCAAAAGAATGATACCAACGGATTTTCTATTTAGCTCCAGTCTGGACCAGACATTTAAGATTTACATCTCCAATAATTTCAGTCTGAAGATGAGATTTAGCAAATATAGACGACCGTATTTGGATACAACTGTTGCGGAACCGGTTGACTTGATCTGATTCATAGTCTTTTCGTAGATTTTGCAATTTTTTTAAATACTTGTCTTGCTTTCGTGCGTGCTAAACGTACCTTGCAACTTATAAATCTAACTTCAGAGAAACAATAAAGTTAAAAGATACACCCACAAACAGGCTTAATTCTAATAATTTACCTAAACGACTGTTAGACCTTTCAGGGTTTCTTCCCCGTCGATTCTGAATAGTAATAAATAGGCCATACTCAGATTCTTTATTTACATTCCTGACTCCTGTGATCTTATTTCTGAATGAGAAACAGTTCTTAATATAATTGCAACACGTTTTTTTTTTTTTTTAAATTCAGCCCGACAGAAGTCCTTACGAACATCCTAGTTACACTCGTAAATACACGTTGACACTTGTGTCGGAGCTGTTGTGTAGACACAAAGGTTGGTCATACGTAAATGATGGAATATCTTTGTTTGAAGAAACGGGTGTCCAATTATAGCTTTTACAGGAAAAGCAATATGCATGTCTGAGTGCATCTCGTCATGACAACATTATATTTATGAGAATGTATTTAGTTAGACCACATAAACAGAACTATCGAAGTCTATAATTAACCTAATGCAGTATAATAATGACGTCATTTATAGCAAAGTAGCTGCTAATATTTTACTTGAAGCATGTTTTCAGCACGGATTTTAATGGCTACTACAAAATGTCACGATGAAGATACAGATCCTCTATCAGGAGCATTCTCTAAACATGAACAACTAAAATGGCTAGATAAAATATTACAAAGATAAGTGAAGATATGGAGTAATTTTAGTTATATCTGAAAGGTAAACATTTTTGGAAATAACAGCATGTAATCACTCTCTATGGAAATTTTTATGACAATTTTTGGCAGCAAGTCGCCTTTATTCACCGAAGTATGAAGCTATTTTTGTAGACGTTAATATGCATGCTACCTCTAGATTATGTCATTCAGTTCCTTTCCCTTACTTAATAAAAACTTGCCTCTATTCTCCGTGATAGAAACAATACTGAATAAATCAAACTGCGTCCGTCCTTACGTGCCTCCTCTATATTTCCAGGATAAAGTTTGGACTGCAGAATGTATTGATATCTGCAGACCTTTAGATCTATACCGACACTGGCACTATGAGCGTTGTGCGTCATCATCATCATCGTCGTCGCCGTCAACATAATCACCATCATCATCATCATCATCAAAAGCAGCAGCACCTTTTCGTTGTTTTAGGTTTGGTTTCCTTTTGTTATTATCATCATAATTATATTATTTATTATTATTATTATTATTATTATTATTATTATTATTATTATTATTATGATTATTACTATTAGTATTAACAAATGAAGATTTGAAACAGATGAAGTATTGGAACAAAAACTTGGAAAAGAAATTATGAAGATTTATTTATGATTAATAATAATAATAATAATAATAATAATAATAATAATAACAATGATGATGATGATGATGATGATGATGATGATGCATACAATGAACTTGATTTTGGAAAATGTCAAGTACAAAATACAGATGTACATAAAATAGAATCGTTAAGAAAGCCAACAAATAATACAAAATCATTTGTTTTGGCTTTTAATTAATGATTATATGTTATGCACATCTGTATTTTGTACTTGACTTTGTCCAAAAATCAAAGTCATGGTGTACCTAATCATTATTAATGGTATTAATGTTTGCTTGAATTTGAGTCTAGGACATTAAATTTTTCACTTGGAAATTCCTAAACTTGTTGACAACGTTTAATGTTTAATAACAGAGACTGACATACATCCTGGCTCTATTATTGTGTCTTAGCCTTTTTTGTAATGTTGTGTACTTGAAAAATTATTCATTCTTGTCTTAACATCTGAAGCAGAATCAGTCTTATTGTTGAGGTCAGTTTTTCATTTGGGTGGTTTTATTTATTCAAATTATTATTCATTAAATTACAAAGTGACCAGTAATATTCTTGGACTGGAATATTAATTTGGAATTATAATGAATTCAGACAAGAACATTTTAGGATTATAATTTTGTGATACATCTATAAAAGCTGTTTAAACATCATCGCCACACTCCAGGTCATTGGAGCATTAGCACCTTTCGAGACTACATGCACATCGATACATTAAATATCAGAATTTATTTGGAATACCACTGGAATTCAATTTAATCTCGTCTCGGGCTGTTAACATTACAATGTTGATCTACATGAATCAGAACAAAAGTACTTATGTGTATCTGAAATCCTTTAATCTATTTCATGCCAGCAGTTTCGGTTACACAGGAAAATTGCACATTCAAAAGTCTAAACAATCTTAATGAAAGAAGCACCTTTGTACAAAATCGTTTACCGACAAACAATTTGAGCAACGTCGGCCTTTTATCTCGGACTCCCATATATTTTTGTTCTCGTAAGTGTGGCAAGGTTTTGAAATCTGCTCGCGTCACAGAAATTTATACTTAAGCTGATTCTTTTGTTATTTGAAGTTTTGGAAGAAGCCTGATCTACCCTCTATCTGTATTTTTCCCCACAAATTCTGACATTCCTCCTCCTTGGAATGAATAAAGAGTTTATTGAACCAAACAGTGGTCATGTTTCCTCGATCTTCAAAAGGGATAGAATAGCTATTTCATACTCAGTCGTTGTTGTCCCCATTCTATGCGAAAGAGTCACGACTTAGGTGGACATGGTCTTGTATATCAGATAATTAGAAGCTGATGAACCACGTGGATTTTAATATTTTCGTGACGTCTTGCATTCTTCAGGGTTTAGTCATGGCCAGACCTAACTACCTGCAATAAAAAAGGAGCTCTTTTTTACTTCATTGGTGTAAAGATGCTATTAGTATGGATGTTGCGCATGCGTGACCCAGTGCCGGCTTCTTACTGTCGTTAAGTATGGGCAGTGTGGGTTGAATGTTTGTTTCAATGTCAAAATTCTTATTAACACCGTACTGACCCTGGAAAACGTTGGAGCTTATGTCGGTCTGATTACTAATATGTTAATTTGATCCCTAGTATAAAAAGGTGCTCTGTGCTCTGTCAGGCATTCTGGGTTGTAGAATCAGAGAAGTCACGTTAGAGATTACAGTTAACATGGTATATATCGGTATTTGTGAACGTCAAGGAGTCACGGTACTAATTCAACTCCCATAGCAAACATATGGAAACGCCATCATATTTAAGATTCAATAACTTAAAATTTCTGGGTGCTGATGATCAGACCTATATTTCTCCATGCACAACTATCCTTGGTGCAAGCTTCTGTGTGGAGAACAACATATCAGCCGCGGCATTTTTTTGAGCTACATGTGCATGAAACACATGTTATTGATTCTGCACCAAATGAATCAGGTGCTACTTTCATTAATGAGTTATCCTAAGTCAAGTCTGTAAAAATACTAAAATTGCATCAATAGAATTTTGTCTATATTTTTTAAAAATTACAGATAGGACAAGCTCTCAAAAGATATATTTACTAAAATTTTACTTTTCATTATTAACCAATTATGGACAACCAAACCCGTATATACTCTATTATTTCTTCACTCATTTCTAGACTGGTTCACAGTTCTTTCATATAATTAGTACCGTGTGTCCTATAACCAGATCTAAAATTTTTAGAAAGACATGTATTTTACTCATTTATATTGGAGCATAATTGTATGAAAGAATTGGCCATGCTTGTGCAAAGATAATTGTGTAATGGCATTTTATGTGATACCTCTGTACATAGCTAAATTGCATCTGCATTACATGTTGCTGTGTTGTATTGCACTTATTAGTGGTTTATTCTTGTTATTAAAATAACTGTTTTCTGCCTTTGTATCTTCATGTTATCTTTATATGGCAGGTATGCCACACAAAAGAAACACAAACATGCTGACATCAGCAAGTATGACATCACAGGGTATCAAATTACATGACGCATTGTATTTTCATCTCTCACTGGCTACATGACAAACTTCAAATGTTTTAAATTTCAAAATTACATTTCTTTTCTTTCTGACTCTCACAGAAATAAGATACAGTGCATCCCTATTCCTGTCATTCATACCAAACCAATAAGTGTGCCACATGACACGTCAAAATGATAAGAGGCCATTGCCCTTCTGTGACTAAAACAAATACACACACCCATGAAGCATCAAGAGATGCTGACATTCCAGAACTATTTGAACTATCAACACATCTGATTCATCACCCCCAAATCTTAACAAAAAGGTATAAAAGCCAAAGAAAAGTTCCATAAGTTTTATTAAACTGAAGATTTCAATAACTGAGTGCTACTTTTTAGTATACAACTATGGGAAAGGGTAAGGAAGCAAAAAATAGACAGTCATTTCTTCAAGCCTGGTAATGTTCCCCACAACAAGGGGAAAAAATGTGCATCAACCCAAAAGACAAAGCCACTTGAGGTCTGTTACATAAGGACAACAAGAGACAGATTTGAAAAAGCTATTTAAAGTTCCTGTTATGCTGACATTGATGTAGGAGACGGAAAGCCCATGTGCAGACTGCTGCGGCCCAAGCCAAGAAGTCAGCTGGAGGTGGAGAAATATGTGGAAAACTTTGCAATGCCAGGGTAAGTCCATGTTTCTATGCAATATTCAGACACTGATATAATTTATCACTGCGTAAACTACTTGGTAAATTTCAGTAAAGGAACTGAATAGCATATTAAAGTTGTCTAATACATAAATCTATACCTACATTTACCAAAAACTCATAATAAGATAAGGAAAAGCCTCAAAATCATTATTGTGGCTACTTTCCACATCAAGCAGTGTTAAATTACTTACTTTTCAATATAAAGCTGAATAAAATGCATAAATTATTGAAAAAAAGAGAAACAAAGCAATCCTTGCAGTCACTCAATTACAGTCAAAAGGGAGGTAATATACCTTGATATGGCATACCAAGTAGCAAGCTCTAATTGACAGTGAAATGATTATTTATTATCACTTGATAGTAAGTGCAGAGCAATTTTGCCTATATAAATAGCTTTTGTTTGAAATCTGAAAACACATTTTTGACATGATGCTTGTTTTCATCTATTCACATCAACAGATCTGGTGAACAAAATACATATCACTTAGTGCACACAGGAAAAAATGCCGAGATGTGGAATACTGTGTTTCAAGAGCACCAGTTCCAACACCCTGACTCTCAAGGTTTCCTATCCTGGGACTTGGAACATGAACAGAAAAGAGGTCTGGTGTGGCGGGAGAGAGCAATATGTTCGACATGCAGTTATACATCAAGAATATTTCAACTGTATGAAGAAATGCCGAAGAGAGGTTGTGGAAGAAAAACTGCCTGTGTAAATAATGCGATACAGATAGGACTTTCACAGACTTCTATTGGAAACAAAGGGTTGAGAACTATTCTTTTTAGTGTGAATGTCCCTGCTCCCTCAACAAAAGTGATGCAGAAAAGTTCCAATACTCTTTGCCAAAAAATTGAATGTACCAACACGAGAGACATGGCTGAATATTGAAAAGTTGTCAAGGAGTTTAATTCTATCATAGGAAATAAGACAGATATAATTGATATCCAGTGTGACTCAACATATAATAATGCAATTTATAGTGGAGTAGGTAGGACACCCTTTCAACCAGCTACCCAGTGCACACACATTCATGTTGAAGACACTACCCCTGAGAAAAAGGTCATTAATATAACTACAAAGAATAAACTATGCACACTGGGTAAAATGCATGCATCTGATGATGAAGCCAAATTGTGTCACTGCACAGCAAATATAAGTTTACAAACAAATATTGGAGATGAATACACATTTTGTAAGGAAGGGCTTATACATTTGAAGAAAACAGACAATCTAGAGGTACGCAACATAACAACTGATCCAGACACTGCTAGTTACCGGGCTAGCCTGGACCTTATGAGGAAAGGAATAACTGAAACAGTCCCTGTAAATCATATTGACACATGCCACCTGGCTCAAAATCACAGAAAGTTCATTAAAGGTCAGAGCAAATTAATTGATTTGATGCCAGGAAGAACTAAAAAACTGAGGGAAAAGATGCATAACAACTTTGCATTTGATTTGACTAAGAGGTGCCAGGCTGAGTTTGAAAAATCATTAAAAAAATATGATACATGCACATCAAAATTAATAAGTAATTTATCCTATGCAACAGATGCAATAGTTAAGTGCTATCAAGGTGATCATAGTCTTTGTTATAAGCAGTCTAATGTGTGCTGGGTAGCTGGTACAAGCTGGATTGATAGAAGTACATTCCTGCCAAGTGATTTCAAACAGAAAATATCCAGTGAGAGAGAGGATAGTACATTACGAATGTGTGTTGAGTACCGATTAGATAAATCTACAGTGTTAAAAACAAAATTAAACAAGAGCAATCAGGAAGTGGAATCAGTAAATCGAAGGATAAAACGCAGCTTACCAAAGAATATAACCTTTAAGAGAAACTTCCATGGCAGAGTTCATAGTGCTGTCCATAACTGCAACCATGGACCTGGAGAATCTCTGGTTAAGCTGTGTCAATCTATCGGTTGTCCGATTTCAGCTTGCAGTTCTGTGGCACAACATCTGAAAAGCAAGCAAGATATATATCTCAGAGATAAAATGTATAAAGCAAGTACAGTATATAAGAGAAAAAAGTCTGAGAAAAGGGCATTTCTTTACAAACTCTATGAGAAATATCAAGAAGAAAAGAATTATAACAAAGGCAAATTAATGTGGCTAAAAAAATAAAAGCAAAATATGAACATTCTTACCATAAACCACCTCCATTTTTAGTACATTTCTACAGGTTGAGGCAATGTGGCATGTGCAGTTTTGTGCACAGTCCTTGCATTTTACAATGCTCTCTGCTTTGATTTACTGAATGTGTCTCTAAAGTTAAATTATCAATA
Organism: Megalonaias nervosa; assembly: GCA_016617855.1. Classification (NCBI taxonomy): domain Eukaryota; kingdom Metazoa; phylum Mollusca; class Bivalvia; order Unionida; family Unionidae; genus Megalonaias; species Megalonaias nervosa. The sequence continues at coordinate 7,541 of JAECUM010037954.1, forward strand.
TTGATACAAAGGCGATTGTGACATAAGTGGCTTACATTTAAATCCTCTCCTCCACCCCCTTTTTTGGAATTGTTGCATATGTTAAATGGTATTTAACCATATAAGCCAATCTGTGGGCACCAACATATGAAATTTTGTCATCGGGCCATACTAGTCTCTTTTTCCCATAGCCTGAGCTATATACTGCCCGATGTCCAGTGTATACAACCCTTCCCATCTGTGTTTTGTATAGAATTTTTCTCCAAAATCACCTGCAAACCACGTGAAAAAGACTCTATTATGATTGTCATATGCAAGAACCACCAAAATGATACCCTGGATGCACATGGTAACCATGGAAACAACAGGCTCCTATTATGGTATAGGTCTCATGTAACCAGATCTAAATAATTTAGAAAGATATGTATTTTACTCATTGATATTGGAGCATAATTGTATGAAAGAATTGGACATGCTTGTGCAAAGATAATAGTGTAATGGCATTTTATGCAATACCACTGTACATAGCTAAATTGCATCTGCATTACATGTTGCTGTGTTGTATTGCACTTATTAGTGGTTTATTCTTGTTATTAAAATAACTGTTTTCTGCCTTTGTATCTTCATGTTATCTTTCTATGGCATGCATACTACACAAAAGAAAAACAAACATGCTGACATCAGCAAGTATGACATCACAGGGTATCAAATTACATGACGCATTGTATTTTCATCTCTCACTGGCTACATGACAAACTTCAAATGTTTTAAATTTCAAAATTACATTTCTTTTCTTTCTGACTCTCATAGAAATAAGATACAGTGCATCCCTATTCCTGTCATTCATACCAAACCAATAAGTGTGCCACATGACACGTCAAAATGATAAGAGGCCATTGCCCTTCTGTGACTAAAACAAATACACACACCCATGAAGCATCAAGAGATGCTGACATTCCAGAACTATTTGAACTATCAACACATCTGATTCATCACCCCCAAATCTTAACAAAAAAGTATAAAAGCCAAAGAAAAGTTCCATAAGTTTTATTAAACTGAAGATTTCAATAACTGAGTGCTACTTTTTAGTATACAACTATGGGAAAGGGTAAGGAAGCAAAAAATAGACAGTCATTTCTTCAAGCCTGGTAATGTTCCCCACAACAAGGGGAAAAAATGTGCATCAACCCAAAAGACAAAGCCACTTGAGATCTGTTACATAAGGACAACAAGAGACAGACTTGAAAAAGCTATCCAAAGTTCCTGTAATGCTGACATTGATGTAGGAGACGGAAAGCCCATGTGCAGACTGCTGCGGCCCAAGCCAAGAAGTCAGCTGGAGGTGGAGAAATATGTGGAAAACTTTGCGTTGCCAGGGTAAGTCCATGTTTCTATGCAATATTCAGACACTGATATAATTTATCACTGCATAATAAACTACTTGGTAAATTTCAGTAAAGGAAGTGAATTGCATATTAAACTTGTCTAATACATAGATCTATACCTACATTTACCAAAAACTCATAATAAGATAAGAAAAAGCCTCAAAATCATTATTGTGGCTACTTTCCACATCAAGCAGTGTTAAATTACTTATTTTTCAATATAAAGCTGAATAAAATGCATAAATTATTGAAAAAGAGAGAAACAAAGCAATCCTTGCAATCACTCAATTACAGTCAAAGGGGAGGTAATATACCTTGATACGGCATACCAAGTAGCAAGCTCTAATTGACAGCTAAATGATTCTATATTATCACTTGATAGTAAGTGCAGAGCAATTTTGCCTATATAAATAGCTTTTGTTTCAAATCTGAAAACACATTTTTGACATGATGCTTGTTTTCATCTATTCACATCAATAGATCTGGTGAACAAAATACATATCGCTTAGTGCACACTGGAAAAAATGCCGAGATGTGGAATACTGTGTTCCGAGAGCACCAGTTCCAACACCCTGACTGTCAAGGTTTCCTATCCTGGGACTTGGAACATGAAGAGAAAAGAGGTCTGGTGTGGCGGGAGAGAGCAATATGTTCGACATGCAGTTATACATCAAGAATGTTTCAACTGTATCAAGAAATGCCGAAGAGAGGTTGTGGAAGAAAAACTGCCTGTGTAAATAAAGCGATACAGATAGGACTTTCACAGACTTCTATTGGAAATGAAGGGTTGAGAACTATTCTTTTAAGTGCAAATGTCCCTGCTCCCTCAACAAAAGGGATGCAGAAAAGTTCCAATACTCTTTGCCATAAAATTGAATGTACCAACACGAGAGACATGGCTGAATATAGAAAAGTTGTCAAGGAGTTTAATTCTATGAAAGGAAATAAGACAGATATAATTGATATCCAGTGTGACTCAACATATAATAATGCAATTTATAGTGGAGTAGGTAGGACACCCTTTCAACCAGCTACCCAGTGCACACACATTCATGTTGAAGACACTACCCCTGAGAAAAAGGTCATTAATATAACTACAAAGAATAAACTATGCACACTGGGTAAAATACCTGCATCTGATGATGAAGCCAAATTGTGTCACTGCACAGCAAATATAAGTTTACAAACAAATATTGGAGATGAATACACATTTTGTAAGGAAGGGCTTATACATTTGAAGAAAACAGACAATCTAGAGGTACGCAACATAACAACTGATCCAGACACTGCTAGTTACCGGGCTAGCCTGGACCTTATGAGGAAAGGAATAACTGAAACAGTCCCTGTAAATCATATTGACACATGCCACCTGGCTCAAAATCACAGAAAGTTCATTAAAGGTCAGAGCAAATTAATTGATTTGATGCCAGGAAGAACTAAAAAACTGAGGGAAAAGATGCATAACAACTTTGCATTTGATTTGACTAAGAGGTGCCAGGCTGAGTTTGAAAAATCATTAAAAAAATATAATACATGCACACCAAAATTAATATGTAATTTATCCTATGCAACAGATGCAATAGTTAAGTGCTATCAAGGTGATCATAGTCTTTGTCATAAGCAGTCTAATGTGTGCTGGGTAGCTGGTACAAGCTGGATTGATAGAAGTACATTCCTGCCAAGTGATTTCAAACAGAAAATATCCAGTGAGAGAGAGGATAGTACATTACGAATGTGTGTTGAGTACCGATTAGGTAAATCTACAGTGTTAAAAACAAAATTAAACAAGAACAATCAGGAAGTGGAATCAGTAAATCGAAGGATAAAACGCAGCTTACCAAAGAATATAACCTTTAAGAGAAACTTCCATGGCAGAGTTCATAGTGCTGTCCATAACTGCAACCATGGACCTGGAGAATCTCTGGTTAAGCTGTGTCAATCTATCGGTTGTCCGATTTCAGCTTGCAGTTCTGTGGCACAACATCTGAAAAGCAAGCAAGATATATATCTCAGAGATAAAATGTATAAAGCAAGTACAGTATATAAGAGAAAAAAGTCTGAGAAAAGGGCATTTCTTTACAAACTCTATGAGAAATATCAAGAAGAAAAGAATTATAACAAAGGCAAATTAATGTGGCTAAAAAAATAAAAGCAAAATATGAACATTCTTACCATAAACCACCTCCATTTTTAGTACATTTCTACAGGTTGAGGCAATGTGGCATGTGCAGTTTTGTGCACAGTCCTTGCATTTTACAATGCTCTCTGCTTTGATTTACTGAATGTGTCTCTAAAGTTAAATGATCAATATTGATACAAAGGCGATTGTGACATAAGTGGCTTACATTTAAATCCTCTCCTCCACCCCCTTTTTTGGAATTGTTGCATATGTTAAATGGTATTTAACCATATAAGCCAATCTGTGGGCACCAACATATGAAATTTTGTCATCGGGCCATACTAGTCTCTTTTTCCCATAGCCTGAGCTATATGCTGCCCGATGTCCAGTGTATACAACCCTTCCCATCTGTGTTTTGTATAGAATTTTTCTCCAAAATCACCTGCAAACCACGTGAAAAAGACTCTATTATGATTGTCATATGCAAGAACCACCAAAATGATACCCTGGATGCACATGGTAACCATGGAAACAACAGGCTCCTATTATGGTATAGGTCTCATGTAACCAGATCTAAATAATTTAGAAAGATATGTATTTTACTCATTGATATTGGAGCATAATTGTATGAAAGAATTGGACATGCTTGTGCAAAGATAATAGTGTAATGGCATTTTATGCAATACCACTGTACATAGCTAAATTGCATCTGCATTACATGTTGCTGTGTTGTATTGCACTTATTAGTGGTTTATTCTTGTTATTAAAATAACTGTTTTCTGCCTTTGTATCTTCATGTTATCTTTCTATGGCATGCATACTACACAAAAGAAAAACAAACATGCTGACATCAGCAAGTATGACATCACAGGGTATCAAATTACATGACGCATTGTATTTTCATCTCTCACTGGCTACATGACAAACTTCAAATGTTTTAAATTTCAAAATTACATTTCTTTTCTTTCTGACTCTCACAGAAATAAGATACAGTGCATCCCTATTCCTGTCATTCATACCAAACCAATAAGTGTGCCACATGACACGTCAAAATGATAAGAGGCCATTGCCCTTCTGTGACTAAAACAAATACACACACCCATGAAGCATCAAGAGATGCTGACATTCCAGAACTATTTGAACTATCAACACATCTGATTCATCACCCCCAAATCTTAACAAAAAAGTATAAAAGCCAAAGAAAAGTTCCATAAGTTTTATTAAACTGAAGATTTCAATAACTGAGTGCTACTTTTTAGTATACAACTATGGGAAAGGGTAAGGAAGCAAAAAATAGACAGTCATTTCTTCAAGCCTGGTAATGTTCCCCACAACAAGGGGAAAAAATGTGCATCAACCCAAAAGACAAAGCCACTTGAGATCTGTTACATAAGGACAACAAGAGACAGACTTGAAAAAGCTATCCAAAGTTCCTGTAATGCTGACATTGATGTAGGAGACGGAAAGCCCATGTGCAGACTGCTGCGGCCCAAGCCAAGAAGTCAGCTGGAGGTGGAGAAATATGTGGAAAACTTTGCGTTGCCAGGGTAAGTCCATGTTTCTATGCAATATTCAGACACTGATATAATTTATCACTGCATAATAAACTACTTGGTAAATTTCAGTAAAGGAAGTGAATTGCATATTAAACTTGTCTAATACATAGATCTATACCTACATTTACCAAAAACTCATAATAAGATAAGAAAAAGCCTCAAAATCATTATTGTGGCTACTTTCCACATCAAGCAGTGTTAAATTACTTATTTTTCAATATAAAGCTGAATAAAATGCATAAATTATTGAAAAAGAGAGAAACAAAGCAATCCTTGCAATCACTCAATTACAGTCAAAGGGGAGGTAATATACCTTGATACGGCATACCAAGTAGCAAGCTCTAATTGACAGCTAAATGATTCTATATTATCACTTGATGGTAAGTGCAGAGCAATTTTGCCTATATAAATAGCTTTTGTTTCAAATCTGAAAACATATTTTTGACATGATGCTTGTTTTCATCTATTCACATCAATAGATCTGGTGAACAAAATACATATCGCTTAGTGCACACTGGAAAAAATGCCGAGATCTGGAATACTGTGTTCCGAGAGCACCAGTTCCAACACCCTGACTGTCAAGGTTTCCTATCCTGGGACTTGGAACATGAAGAGAAAAGAGGTCTGGTGTGGCGGGAGAGAGCAATATGTTCGACATGCAGTTATACATCAAGAATGTTTCAACTGTATCAAGAAATGCCGAAGAGAGGTTGTGGAAGAAAAACTGCCTGTGTAAATAAAGCGATACAGATAGGACTTTCACAGACTTCTATTGGAAATGAAGGGTTGAGAACTATTCTTTTAAGTGCAAATGTCCCTGCTCCCTCAACAAAAGGGATGCAGAAAAGTTCCAATACTCTTTGCCATAAAATTGAATGTACCAACACGAGAGACATGGCTGAATATAGAAAAGTTGTCAAGGAGTTTAATTCTATGAAAGGAAATAAGACAGATATAATTGATATCCAGTGTGACTCAACATATAATAATGCAATTTATAGTGGAGTAGGTAGGACACCCTTTCAACCAGCTACCCAGTGCACACACATTCATGTTGAAGACACTACCCCTGAGAAAAAGGTCATTAATATAACTACAAAGAATAAACTATGCACACTGGGTAAAATACCTGCATCTGATGATGAAGCCAAATTGTGTCACTGCACAGCAAATATAAGTTTACAAACAAATATTGGAGATGAATACACATTTTGTAAGGAAGGGCTTATACATTTGAAGAAAACAGACAATCTAGAGGTACGCAACATAACAACTGATCCAGACACTGCTAGTTACCGGGCTAGCCTGGACCTTATGAGGAAAGGAATAACTGAAACAGTCCCTGTAAATCATATTGACACATGCCACCTGGCTCAAAATCACAGAAAGTTCATTAAAGGTCAGAGCAAATTAATTGATTTGATGCCAGGAAGAACTAAAAAACTGAGGGAAAAGATGCATAACAACTTTGCATTTGATTTGACTAAGAGGTGCCAGGCTGAGTTTGAAAAATCATTAAAAAAATATGATACATGCACATCAAAATTAATAAGTAATTTATCCTATGCAACAGATGCAATAGTTAAGTGCTATCAAGGTGATCATAGTCTTTGTCATAAGCAGTCTAATGTGTGATGGGCAGCTGGTACAAGCTGGATAGATAGAAGTACATTCCTGCCAAGTGATTTCAAACAGAAAATATCCAGTGAGAGATAGGATAGTACATTACGCATGTGTGTTGAGTACCGATTAGGTAAATCTACAGTGTTAAAAACAAAATTAAACAAGAACAATCAGGAAGTGGAATCAGTAAATCGAAGGATAAAACGCAGCTTACCAAAGAATATAACCTTTAAGAGAAACTTCCATGGCAGAGTTCATAGTGCTGTCCATAACTGCAACCATGGACCTGGAGAATCTCTGGTTAAGCTGTGTCAATCTATCGGTTGTCTGATTTCAGCTTGCATTTCTATGGCACAACATCTGAAAAGCAAGCAAGATATATATCTCAGAGATAAAATGTATAAAGCAAGTACAGTATATAAGAGAAAAAAGTCTGAGAAAAGGGCATTTCTTTACAAACTCTATGAGAAATATCAAGAAGAAAAGAATTATAACAAAGGCAAATTAATGTGTGCTATGGCTAAAAAAAAAAAAAGCAAAATATGAACATTCTTACCATAAACCACCTCCATTTTAGTACATTTCTACAGGCTGAGGCAATGTGGCATGTGCAGTTTTGTGCAGTCCTTGGATTTTACAATGCTCTCTGCTTTGATTTACTGAATGTGTCTCTAAAGTTAAATGATCAATATTGATACAAAGGCGATTGTGACATAAGTGGCTTACATTTAAATCCTCTCCTCCACCCCCTTTTTTGGAATTGTTGCATATGTTAAATGGTATTTAACCATATAAGCCAATCTGTGGGCACCAACATATGAAATTTTGTCATCGGGCCATACTAGTCTCTTTTTCCCATAGCCTGAGCTATATACTGCCCGATGTCCAGTGTATATAACCCTTCCCATCTGTGTTTTGTATAGAATTTTTCTCCAAAATCACCAGCAAACCACGTGAAAAAGACTCTATTATGATTGTCATATGCAAGAACCACCAAAATGATACCCTGGATGCACATGGTAACCATGGAAACAACAGGCTCCTATTATGGTATAGGTCGCATATAGGAGTCACGGTACTAATTCAACTCCGATAGTAAACATATGGAAACACCATCATATTTAAGATTCAATAACTTAAAATTTCTGAGTGCTGATGATCAGACTTATATTTCTCCATGCACAACTATCCTTGGTGCAAGCTTCTGTGTGGAGAACACCATATGAGCCGCGGCATTTTTTTGAGCTACATGTGCATGAAACACGTTATTGATTCTGCAGCAGCAGCAGAGAGGGTGAACCCTACAATTGGAATTCACATATGTTTGCTCGAATTGAAAGATAATAAATATCTTATAGTTTGGTCAGGGACATATTTTGTAAGCAAAATATATATTTCATTTCAGGCAAACATATTATTGTCCAAAATATATACACCCTCTCTGCTGCTTTATGTCATTTATCGTTGACTCGTTGATACATAAAATAGATACAAGGAGTTTTTCTACAATTAAACAATAAAACATAGAATATTATAATGAACAAATGTATTTGGTTGTTAAAGACTTCTTCACTTTGTAATAGACCATGTCGCGGAGAATACTGCGCTCAGCATAATCAGCTCTTGAAAAAATCTCCGGGATTGCAAATCTGTCTCAAATGCGGATTAGCATCTCGTGCTGTTATATGTGCCAAATGTAATGGTAACAAATACAGCGCATTAATGTATTATTATCAACATAGAATTCCACGGCGAGGTTTTATCAGAGATAATCCTCCAACCGCTCGTGAATATCTACATAATTACGTTAAAGTATTTCCTGCAGTGATCAATCTCGAAGAAGATCAAAAAATAATAAATCAACGATATCAGAAAGAAAAACATTTATCGGAAGAATACAAAATAAAAGATGAAGTAAAGCGAATAAAAGAGATTTGTAAAAGATTAAAATGCACTCCGGAGAGTTACATCGAGAGACTGAAAAAAAAATGTACAACAAAATACCATCATGATAGAATCACTGATGATTCCTCATATTAACAAACCCAGATGATGAAATCATCTAAGATTATCAACATGATGCAGAATTACAACATTTCATCGATACTAGCGACATTATCGATTATTTCTCCGAATTGTATAATTGCGATTGCGAGCAGGTATTCTTGTTTGAAACTAACAGTGGTTATCACGTTCTTTGTAAATCAGCGCCAGTAACATTTGATCAACAACGAGATTTAACGAATCGTGCATATGATAAGAAGAATCCCGACTGGAAAGTCGATCGACAAGCTGGTCTTCATAGCATTAAGTTAAATAACACGCGATCTTACAAATCGGGTAAACAAACGTTATGCAAAAAATTAATTTCATATAATCATGAGAGACAACGTCTATACGCTTCTACGTTGCTAGTCTGTCCAACCTGTATTCAACCTGATCGCGTTGAGAATATTATTGTCGCCGAAGTTCATAAAATTACTGGTAAACCTGATCGCGTTGAGAATACATCCAATGATGTAAATATCTGCGATGAAATTCCTCCCGCAGACATCGCTAGGATATCTAATGTACTTACTGGTAAACCTGATCAGCTCGTCGACGTTATTAGTGTTACCGGAAATAGATTTACTCTATCGAGAGAACCAGGACATATGTGTAACATCTGTGAACGCAGACATGGATATGATGAGATACACGGTTATATCGAAGACAAATGCGATAATTGTCTCGTGTATATCAACGATGATAATTATTCTATCTGCTGTCCTAGATCGACTGGGAAACAATTACATCTACCAAGAATCACCGGTGATTCTATAGATGATTTATCATCTAATGACGAAGTTGTCGCTGCGGATAAAAGATATATAAAATATCTGATTAACGCGAGACGTAGATTTCATTATCCCAGATATCTAATTACCAGAAATGCCGATTACAAATACACGGCATTACCGACACATGAATCAGGTCCAGGTTGTCGAGTAATATATGACGTTGATTATATCGATGGATCCGCATGTGGAATGGGAAAATCTGAATCAGCTTGGAAGTCATTAAGAGATGATCAATCCGTGCTAGCATTATCGTATAGAAAAACATTTACCGAAAAAATCAAATCTGATTATAATATCGAGAGTTATATAGATATTGATGGTTGTATTACATTCAATCCTGAAGATTCTCGTCGAGTTGTTATTCAATGGGAATCTCTGCATAGGGTTCGTGGAGTTCCTGACGTGATTATCGTAGACGAATGGCATGGCATCCGCAGACAACAATTTCATTCGGCCAAACACAGCAAAGATCGATGGAATAAATTTATTGGATTAGCGACGATATGCAAACGGTTAATAGTTCTCGACGCAGATGCTAACGATGACGATCTAATATTATTCCGCGATAAGCTAATGCGCTCGTCTATGAAATTTATCATTAACGATTATAAACCCGATCATGATAAGAAGTTTTATATCGAACTCTCTCATAAGAATAATCTAACCTCGTTTCTAGAACGATTAAAATCTAACGATTCTAAAATCGCCGTATTCACTCATAACAAACAACGGACCGATTACTCCGTTGAGAGTTTAGCTAAGCTCATTCAACATCTAGGACATCGCGTTAGATATTATCACGCCGATACAGACCCTGCTCAAAAGAAGTCTGACTTCAGCGATATCAATAACGCGTTCGATGACATCGATGTTGTTATCAGCAACCACACTCTCGAAGCTGGAGTTAGTATCGTTGATGATCGATTCAAAACCATGTACGTGTTCTCAAAGGAAATAGGATCTGTTGAGGCGACCAAGCAGGCTATCCACAGATTCCGTTGCGTTAATGAGATTCATTATTCATCAACTAGAAAACAACGCTCTTGTAAATTACCGATATATCGCGAATCCATCGAGAAGGTTATTGTGGATCGAGAAAGACTAATCGACAACGACACAAAATTATATAGAATTCCAAACGCTGAAGATCTACAGACTGGATTCGGATACGCTTATATCAGCGATATCATCGACGAGAATAATTCCATTATGTACTTTACACCGCGATTGATTGATGCGATGAAAAATACCGGCTATGAAATAATAGAACCGCATGTAGATGATTACGAGACGTGGTTGAGAAAAAATAATACTATAGACTCTGATAATAAAATAGATTATGATAACGATCCTAATGTCGATGAATTTCTAAAGACATCGATAGGTGAACGAATAAAACAATCCCATAACAACGATGATGATGACGATCCAAATTACAAAGAACTTCCTCAGTATTACAAATACGATCCTAATACAAATCTAGAACCATATCAAGCAAAGAAATCGTTCCTTAGTTATATGTGTCAGTGTGATGTTAGTCTATTGCCAGCCTCGCAGATAGAACACTTGTATAAAAACTCAACGCAGATGAGACGAGCTCAGCGAATCATAGTTGATAAATTTAATAATGGCAGTGCAACCGCGAGAGAAGTATTTCGATCAGATAAAATTAGTCCTAAAGAAAAACTAACGATAATAAGGAAGTTTCTAACCGCGTTGAATTTACCCGATATCGTGCCTGACGATATAATGGTAACATCAGTATCTGTATCAGGACCAGATCTTAGAACGCGCATCAAGGATATGATCGACGGTTCTGATATCTTGCGCGATTATAATAATTTACTCGATAACTGGCCAAGCATCTTTCCTGAAACAAGATTTCGATCAAATAAATTAACTATCAGAAACATTATCGAGAAAATCAAAACCATCTACAGAGGTTTTGGAGCATCATTAATCTCAGACAACAAAATAAATGCATCAAGATCAGACTACACAGTTAATTATCCTGTGTGGCCTAAATCAGACTTTCGCGATGATCCTCGTTGGATGAATTTCATCGATACGCGACAAGAATATCCCGGCGGTAACGATATCATCACGGTAGATCCACGAACCACTATGTTGAAGTTTCACGTATTGAGCGTTAATGGTTGGTTTAATGATTAACAAACATCAGATTATCAACAATAATACATGATGCAGAATTACAACATTTCCTAATAAAATAATATTAATGTTGTAATTCTGCACATGTTATCAACAATACATCATGATATGCAGAAACGCCACATTTCCTAATAAAATAATAATTAATGTTGTAATTCTGCACATGTTATCAACAATACATCATGATATGCAGAAGCGCCACATTTCCTAATAAAATAATAATTAATGTTGTAATTCTGCACATGTTATCAAAAATAATATTATATCAGAAATATCGCTTCTAGTATCAGATTGACTTAATAAGCATTAATAATTATATCATACAATTAAAGCATAAAATAATTCTTGTTATTATATAATAATGAAAGAAAAGATTTTATTATTTCCAGGCACCGAACAATACGATACCGCGATGAAGATAATAAAAGATAATAAAGGATCAATAGTCTCGAAGAATGATATCAGATTTGTTAATATCAATGAGCGTGTAGGTAATGGTTTCTCGAAAAAATCGCTGAGCGACGTAGCAACGATAACTCGTAAAAATAAAATACGTGATCGTTTGCGAAAAAAATTAGCTAATAAAACGATACCGTTTAACTAAAATTATATTATTATTATAATGACCAATATGGTTGATGATGTACTCGTTTATAATATTCTGCGCGATAACAGCGAATATTTTTACGATAAAATGATTGTTGATGAACACGGCAACGAGTACTACATGCCACCAAGAAATAAAGTTTCCGGAGACATCGAACTGACTTTCAGGATGATCGATAATGAGATAGTTCCGTTTGTTGGTAGCGAGTCCAACATATCACCGTGGTTAGTTAATAATATCATAGACTTGTTCCGATGTGAGCTACTAAGAAGATATAAAATAATACACCTACCAGAAGATGAGGTAATTAATTATCTCGGACGTCCTTTTAATGATAAAGAGATTCAAGCAAGAAAATCAACCGACTACACACTAGATAATTATATCGACAATATTTATAAAGTCGGGATGATTCTCTCAGATTCTAACAATGATACGCGTGTTGCGTTTATTCTATATACCGACACGAATTATTTTTATGATAAAATGGTTGTTGATGAACGCGGTAACGAGTATTATATACCACCGCGACGCACCCCATTAACTTTAAAGGTGATCGATAATGAGATAATCCCGTTTATTGGTATCGAGTCTAATATATCGCCGTGGTTACTCGATCAAGTAATGAAATTATATTTAATTGAATTAAGGTGGAGATTTAATCTACTACGAATGACAGAATCTGAAATATTTAATTATTTCTGCCGTCCTCTTAACGATAAGGAGATTCTAGCCAAGAAAGACGTCGATGATATTTGTAATAATCCTATATCTTTAGAAAGTTCGTTTCTAGAGTATCTCGCGGAAATAATCTAGATGTCGAAGGCTCGTCAAATTTGAAGAGTATTATCAATCACTAATGTGTTGCGATGATTATTTAACTCCGCACAGACACTGCGTTAATTGCAATAATAGTTTTATCAAACACGGAGAAAATTATTTATGTCAAGATTGCCGATCATGGATTAATTATCTATACTGGTTGATGAATATATTTTACTTTTAGCTACAATTCACAGCTTCGCTAGCTAATCTTTCAGCTTCTCGCCTTTTAGCTATTTCCTCATCAATTTTTGCTAATTTTCTTTCAATGCTTCTACTATTCTCTTCAATCTGGCGTTTAAACTCTTTCCTTCTTTTTCTTCTTCTTCTTCAGGTATTTTCAGTATTATCTCTAAAAAAATATCTACGTGTACGAATGATAAACTAAACGAGTATATAATGAAATTACACACAGCAACAGCCGCATACACTAAAGTATGCTCGTATATTTCAGCGTATCTCGGTGATGGTAAAATATCCGATGAGGAGTTCGTAACGATAATGAAAACCTACGATGAAGCGTTCATAATCGCTAATGATAATAACGGAAAGATGGAGAATTAAATAATAACTATAATAATAATGTCAGAGTCGCGCGAACTATTACAGCAGATCGTAGCTAATACAACGCCGTCAAAAACTACCATGATATCATTAAGTTCAACCAATCCTGAATTTAGCGTTAATTTTCCGACTGCAATTCCAGCAAAGGAAATAGCATTAGCGCAATTACGAGTTTATCATAGCTGGCCTAATATCAGGTCAAAACCGTTTGGTGGACAACAACCAAATAATTCACTGGTATTTGCGAATAAAAATAAACCTGATGGAACACCTGATTGGCAAGTTGTTGGAATTTCAACGGGCAGTTATCAAATAGAACAGATTAATGAAGAATTCCAACGCAGAATTAAATCTATCACGGGGAAAGAATCTAAAATAGTGATTACTGTTCACGAACCAACACTATCAGCGGCGATTGAAATAAATTCTCCTGATTACCTCGTAGATATTTATCAAAGTTCGATTAGATCCGTGTTAGGATGGCCTGAAGTCGCACCTATTTATAATGGAGTTTCAGAACCAACTAAAAATGAGTTTAAAACGAGTGAAGAAAAATTCATTAAAAATCCAGAATATCGAAATAAATATCCATGGAATTATATAACATTTAAAAATGATCCAAACGATGATACATACTACTTTACCGATTTTGACGGTAAAAGGATCCCCAAGATAATTAGATCAATATTTACTATTATCAAGAAGCCAGGGGCGCGAGATCGAGATAGTGTTGATGAAAAATTTATTAAATGGTTTTTAGATACTCTTAAACCTGAATACAATAAAATGTTTAATGATTTAAGAAATTTACTTATTTCATTATCACAACATTATAATGAAAGTGTAAAGCAGCAAATAATCGAGTCAATAAAACATTTAAATGGTATCTTATTCGATTTATATATCGCCGATCGAAGTATTATAAAAGCTACAACTACTGAATTAGATAGTCCTTACACAAGACCAAATTTGAAGAAATTATTTCTTAATCATTATAAAACAACAGAAAAAGATTTAAAAACATTTGTTATACCAGATTTAAATAACGCTGAAATGAAGAAATCATTAAATGATCTTATTGAAGAATATTATCCGGGAGTAATTGAATCGTGGAAACAAATAGCCCCACCACCGGTTATACTAAAATACAATAACAATCTCTTTGGTGCTGGACGTCATATATCGCCAGGTATTGTAAACATAACAACAACAATTGCAGTCAATCTGGTATGTGATGTTATTGAAGGTAGCTATCAGGTAGATCTTTCTAAATCTAGCCACCGCAGTGGCACTGCGGAGCAAGGGTACATATTATTCAGTTTTAGTCCGATTGTCCCTCCAGGCTCGTTAATTGTGTCAGAACCAATTAATCCCGTTTACCTGCGAGTTCATAATCCATTTCTGACAAGAATAAATTTCAAACTCACTGACCTGGCAGGAAACATTTTGGACACGAGGAACGAATCTCTTAATATAAACCTGTATGTACGCTCATAGAGCGTTTTTATTATTTAATCAGGGGGATATAATCTGATGAGTAAATACATAAATAATAATCAAATTTCTATGATTAAAGCAATTGTATATATAATAAAGCGAGATAACTCGGCTATCTCTCTGCGGAGTAAATTGAACGATTATTTCCCTTACTACGTTACCTGTACAAACCCAGTTGTATATACGTGTATAGCGTATATTAGTCCGTCAAGTCTGTTACATTAACGAACTAAAACTTTATACACGTGAATTATTTTATGAATTTTGAAAAACTGAAGTACAGTTCTACATTCTATTAGTAATACAAGTTCTGTGAGACAGCGTAAATATTATATATATACTTAAATTTAACTATATCATTGATAAGAGAACGATAGCCGAAATGGTAAGACGGTTTGACGTAGATCGAAGCTCTACAGACTCTCGCGTGTTCGAGTCTCAAAAAATGCTAAAGATATTTTCTTGCATTTGGCGACTGATGTTTATTTAATTGGGGGAACCCGGAGAATTTCCTCGATATCCACAAAATACACTCTCCTATCATACACCCTTGAGGGGTGTACGTTTTACACTCCCGGGGTTTTGTATGGGGGGAGAGTGTACAAAATCTGTTGGACGTAGACAAGATTCCCCCGTCATCACCATTTGTATATATTTCATAACCATACAATCATTAGGATAAGTTTATGTTTGTGCCGTCCAAAATCATAAACCATTTGTATATATTTCATAACCATATATCATCAACAAAACAGTCATGGGAGCTAATATTTATTTTTATATTAAATATATATATATATATATATGAACCATGAAAACATCAATGATATTATCTGTGCTATTAAAACACTAAAACATAACGGAATAAAAATATCTGATAATCTCGACCCTCAGAAAATCATGTGCGATTTTGAATTACTGCAACAGAGAAAATTTGATAATAAATATACACTATCTTCAAACTACAGATTCATAAAATTAATTTATCAATCCATGCTTGAATCACTAGCCATGGTAAACGACAATCAGGTAAAGCTATTTGCACCTCTTGCACGTTCTATCGAAAATATTAAATCCGAACTGTCTCACGAGTACGAAAGAAAAAAGATTGTGGATAATCGTGTAATGCAATTAAGAAAGATTATGCTATCTGATTCTGTCAATGCTGAGAGCGGTGAAGATGAACCCCTGACAGAGTCAGTGACTGTAATTATGGCTAAACAAAACCCTTGGGAAAATTAACAGAGTCGAACTATTTGTTTTTGTAAGAATAGAGAGTTAGACATATTCAAATACTATCTGCTGATTATATATTTTCGAAAGAGCAGATTTGTATATTTTATTTGCGACGAATTGTACTGATTGTGGATGTATGCTAAAATGTTTTGCAGCCGCATTAATTGCTGGGAAAGTTATTTCTTGACCTGTTTCTGTATTTATGAATTTAATAGCTCTTCTTGCAAACTTTTTACATTTTCCAGTATTTCCACGTGTAGTATTCTGACTTTGTGTAATAGCTTGCAGGTTAGATAACCGATTATTTTTGGGATTTCCATCAATGTGATCAACTACAAGTCCATTTTTAACTACTCCACGAAAACATTCGAATATGAATCTACTTGATGAATAATTTTTATTTCCACTGGTATTGAATCTAAAATAACCAAATTTATCAAGACTACCTACTGGTTTTTTCAATCTGCAGTTTCTAATCACGCCATCACGAGATGCTTCATAATTAGTAAGAATTGGATGTGACACAAACTCATTTTGTTCCATTTATATATAATACTATTTGTTTAAATCATTATTTTTTTTTTGAAAATCTAGCCAAATAATCTTCTTCGGTTTTTATAGGAGAGTCAGCGTTATTTTTTTTGTCATAATATCGTTTTAGTTCTCTGTATTTTTACCACCGCATTGCGCACATAATTGAGTTTTTCCTCGCACTCCAGCACTACACACAATACACGGTTTTGGTCCTAGACTTCCATTTCTGACACATTGCATATGATAACTACAGTATTCATTCACGCATGATTTATTACAAGTAGAAGTATATCCAATTTTGAGCCAAGCACATTTGTTTTGTGTTTCAATCATATACAAAAGATTAATGTTCAATTAAATATATACTTGCCCTAATTATAATATGGAGGAATTATCCGTTATTGAACCTTCCCCTGCTAGATTTGACCTTGACAGACTATCAGAATATAAACTCAGTACTTCGATGCAGGATCTGGCATTAATGGTAACCGAACGTATTCGTGAAGCAAAAAAGGAATTTCGTGACGATGGTGCTGCTCATGCATGGTCAACATTCAGAGTTGGAAATGTTACTAATATCATGAACGACAAACGAGGAAAAGTAATTATTAATCACCTTGATAATCAAAAATATTTTATTTTAATAAAATTTATTGTAAATACAGAAGAAGATATTTGGATTATTCGTGATAAGCGTGATCCCGTCCGTGTGCAGTCCGGGGGTAATATTGTTTTCTTAAACAATAAATCTAAACCCGGAATACTTACTGGCATTGATAAACCCTATTATATACAGAGTTATCCAGCAACTGCAGTTGTATATGGAATATCTCCGCTGAATAATAAACCTAATGTTGCGGATCTGAAACCGATGAAAATATCAAGAATAAACTGCGTAGCTGAACGAGTTACAGAACATTTTACAAATGCGATACGTGGTAATGGCTTAACTGATTTAAGACGTAAAAAATAAACACATGGGCAGAGTCCGTTAAAGATGCTGGTGCATCTATTAAGGATGTTGCTGAACTAGAAAAGTTATTAAGATTTCCAATAACAGTAAAAACACTAACCGGAGAGATATTATACGAACCAAAATATATAAAAAATGGAAACCCTATAACAATCGTTGATCATAATGCACATGCATGGACTGCTGCTGTAACGATATTTCCACGAGATAGAAAAGTTAAGTTTTATGATGGTGATATCTTTGATTTTATTAAAAATATCAGCAAAAGCGACCCTGTGTCTGTTTTGTTATTTCAGAGTTCGGAATATGATCATTACGATCAATTTGTACGGCCTAACGGTGATATTTATCGTACAGAATCTCTTCATGAGGAAATGGAATATCTTGCATTGAAATATACCTCTGATGATGTCATAGTTGGACAATTACTGAATGCTTATTTATCAGATGGAACAAAACTAGGTACCATTGTGAGCTACCTTGATGGCGACTCACCACAATTTACTCATTTAAGATCTTCGATGTTAGCTTATGTTTCGATAAACCTACTATCGATGATAAATAAATTTCCTCGTCACGCTGTCAGAGTCGCTACGGATTCATTTTATGTACATAAAAAATATAAAGATTTATTAAAACTCGGTAATGGTGAATGGGGGACATGGAAAATAAAACAAGAAAATATATTTAGTTATTCTGAATCTGCCGATGTTGAAATTGTGGAGACATATTACAGAAATAATAATCAAACATCAAAGTCATCTGCACCATCTGTGTACGATCCTGTATCTAGACATAAGACTGTTTATCTTAATGGGTGTGGAGGGTCAGGTAAAACAACTCGTGTAATTAATTTATTTATAAATAATAGTTCAGATATAATTGTTTTGACACCTACACATAAACTTGCTAGAGAAATAAAACAACAAGGAGTAAAATCGTGTACATATCACAGTTTCTTTAGATGGTGTGGAGACACGTGGACTCCATCGTGGATGGGTGAAAAATATATACCTAAATATATTATATCGGACGAGATATGCACGGTGTCGTTAGAAACACTAAAAACATTTCTTGATTGGTTGTTATTGAAGAATACTGCTGTGATTATGTGTGGCGATCATGGTCAGCCACCACCCTTTGTTGGACAGTCTCCACATGAATGGTTGAAAACATTTGTAGATTATTATGAAGAAATAAATGATGACCATAGAGCTATTGATGAACCCCTGAAGGAATTTAAAAAATTAATCAGACTTCAACCAGACAGAGTACAATGTGAGATAATGCGAGGAGTAATTCCAGAGACTTCTATGAATGAATTTTGGACTTTATGGAATCCCGCTGATTTGATAGTCGCGAGTAGAAAGATAGTTCGTGATGAACTGCAAAGGAAATTATTTACGTTACATAAAGAAAAGTTTCCAGATCTACCTGTACCTTTGTGTTATCGCCCAGCAGATACTCGACGACAGAATATTGAAGTTGAAATACCATGTGCCTTGGTTCCACCAAGGGTACAGAATCTTGTACTGAATGATATTGTTTTAGTCGATATTAATGTCGTTGAGAATGCGCTGAGTATGAATAAATCGCCGTGGACGTTAGGATACGCTATAACGATTC
>JAECUM010037956.1:0-31300 GCA_016617855.1 Megalonaias nervosa
TATATATATATATAATACTATCATACAGGTTAGATAATTTTAATTCTTGCTCTACAGAGATTCGAACCCGCGTCCGCAGGTAAACGGCAACCATCGCCTTGCGTGCACACGCCAGCCCATATTCCATCACGACTTAGCACACATCACCAAAAATGATGTCACTGAGTCGGTGTTATATGCACTCGTGTGTAGCAAGCACACTCGCATGACGACCAAGTAATTGATTCTCTTCTATCTACAGTCATTCCGGATTCCTATGAAAGAAGTCAAGGAGTATAGGATTAATTATAGAGAATTATAAATATACACCAGACAGAACGGAAAGTTCTATCCCTGGATTCTATAGGAGAATGCTAGGTAAGGCGATGGGTGCCGTTTACCTGCGGACCTGGGTTCAAATCTCCGTAGAGTATGAATTAAAAATTCTCTAACCTGTATGATATTATTATATGTATTAAATATTAATTCTGCTTACTATTATCAATCATTCTTCTATAGAATCTAGGGATAGCACTTTCCGTTCTGTCTAGTGTATATTTGAAGTCAAGCTCCTGATTGTAGAACCCGAATTTAGTTCGGTTGTTAGTTAAATCAGCTGGTGAAATAGAAAATACGCTTTCAAAGAGATTAAGACGAGATGAAAAGGATAAATACACTTGAGATATTTATGGGAAAACGTATAAGGGACTATACAATTTAACACGGCATGTATCTCATTCTTCAACTATCTAACGTGTTTTGTGTTTTAACATGTAGTTTCAGGACATCCACTCCCGGCCAATCAAAGTGGTGGAAAAGCAACAGCTTCATCTGAAATTGAGAATTTATTTCAACCACTAGAAATTCAAACCCGATGGAAGGACATTTGCAAGGACATACAGCTTGACAACGGAGTGCTTTAAATAATGGAGTTCAAAATCAAATCATGTATCGCAATAAGTAAGCCAATTATGATTTATTAACCTTTTTTGCTATCATTAAGTTGCAAATCAAGGATTATTTGCAATCACGAGTACAAAATCATACTATAAAATGTTATTTATGTACACAAGTCGAAATGTATAGAGACATGGCCTATGATGAAACTGATACTAGTCCTTATTTTCGATGTTGGACATGATTTACTCTTTACCTTCTCAAGTGAAACAATCAAGTGAACATGTACTGATGATTTGCGAAATATGTCAATGAGCTTAGATACTTTCTTGAGAAATGCTTCTGGCTGGAATGTAAGAAAAGTAATACAATTGAAAATTCATACTATCATTTATTCTCCCATTGCTGCTTCTAGTTACATTGAATTACCTCTGATATTAAGAAAATTTCAATGCAGGAACACTGATGAAAATGATGAAAAACTTTTTATATGGAGTATACTTGTATCAGTTCATCTTTTACAGTTATCTCAAAAGTCGGTTGAACAACACATTCCCTTTGAGCACGAACCCATTATGACTGGCATTGATTATCTGGTAGAATTATCAAAACTAGATAAATTTTAAACGCAAAATCTTTGAATTTCTGTTAACATCTTTATATTTTGAAACAAATAAATACTTCTCATAAAGACAGCTAAACCATTGGACGATTTCACTATGTAAATTTATTACTTTCAAAAGTAAGTAAAAGTAAGCAAATAGCATTAAAGTGTCATAAAAGATTTTAATTTGTTTTAGTCTTAATGAAATCAAACAGTCACTAACAGTTCTGTTGCCTATTGTGTACACGGATTTAAACAAGAGATATTATTAGATGAGATTATTGTCCTCCTGCTCTCTACATTGATCTCAGAAGGTGACATTAAAGAGAAGAAGCAATATGTTAGAGTTTAAAGAATTCAAAAAGCAGTTAAGAGTACCATTTGTGATTTATGAAGATTTTGAGACTTTAAACAAAAACAAGCTTGATTCATGCTCTCCAAATCCAGAGGAATCAAATACAACTAACCACTATGTTAGAGCCTTGCATGTTTGGATTACAAAGTTGTATTGGTTCAAGTTATATAGAATTTACTGAGAAGACGTAGCGGCTAAAAAGATGATTGAATGTCTAAGGCAAGAAAACAAAAGGTACAATAGATTTCAGAGAAATTATCAAATGAAGATGAAATAAATTTCATTTGAGCTAAAGAGTGTTGCATTCGCCAAACAACATATAGTGATAAAGATCAAAGAGTTACACATTACTGTGATGTAAGTGGTAACTTTTTTTGGATTCAGAACTGTAGCTTACAGTGTGAAAAGGGCACAATGGGCATGTTCTCTGAAAGGGCATTGGGCGATTCAAAGATATTGATATTAAGCGTATTCACAAAATTTAGAAATCAGTTTTTTCATTATTGACAATTTTCAGTTCTTAAAGTCATCATTAGAAGCACTCGTGGAAAAGTTGTCTTGAAATCGGACAAAAAGGTATTTATTCATCCGGTTACTTGGATGATAATGATAAATTGCATGAAACCCAGCATTGATCATTTTAGCCGTAGCGGTAAATTCAATATAACTTGAATCAATACAAACAACTTTGTAATCCAAAATACGTTACCTCTTTTATTCTGATATAAAAAGAGAGTCAATCTCTGACTTGCACTGTATTAAAAACGTTCAAACTAAGAAAATGTAGATGATTACCATAGTTTATATAAAAAAATAACAGTTTGTGGTTCTTTTATGTGATGTTTTCGAACAATTTCGAAATGTTTGCTTAAACCAATATGTTTGTATAATTCTCCTGGACTTTCTTGTTCAGATTGTTTAAAAATGAGTGGAGTGTGTCTTAAATTAATGACAGATATTAATCAAAATTTTATTTAGCTCGAAAGGAATAAGAGGTAGAGTTTCCAAGAAGTCTAATCATTACGAAACGCTAACAATTCTTTTGCTTGGAAAAAAAATTATAATTCATAAAAGCCGACATAATATTTATAATATTTAACACGAATAATCTCTAAGACTCTGCAAAGCTTCATAGGTTATCCA
This sequence comes from Megalonaias nervosa, assembly GCA_016617855.1. Lineage (NCBI taxonomy): Eukaryota > Metazoa > Mollusca > Bivalvia > Unionida > Unionidae > Megalonaias > Megalonaias nervosa. Next base: position 2,979 of record JAECUM010037956.1, read on the forward strand.
CAAGTTTATTCACTTTCTTAAGTGATGAAGAAGAAAAAAGATTTTTTGATATTGCAACAGGACCAATGGATGGCGTTAAAGGCGACATTTTAGAAGTCTCCTTAAATTATCCAAGAACATTTACATGATGATCATAATTGTTTACCATAATTTTCAGCAAAAAGACACACCAAGATAACCAGGTATCGGCTTATTCTCGGAGAGTATGGCAGAAATTACACGGAATAACCGAAGAAGACAATATATTTCCTGTACGACATAAATTCGAAAATTGGATGACAACTTTGGAGGACAATGTTCATTAACAACACATTACAGAAATCTTCAGCTGTATTTACAACTTGGAATGGAAATAAAGTAGATTCTTAGAGTCACGGAATTCTTTCAAGAAAGTTGGACGAAACGCTACGTTCTTCATAACACAGAGATGATCAAGAAAGCAAAGACTACCATTGAAAAAGATTTCTACAAGTTGACGAAATGTTCAGTATTTGGTAAGTATAATTTTGTGATTAAGATAATGAACAAATCCATAGTTTTGAAACCATTGCAACTGAATTACTTTTTCTTTTGAAATTTATTCCATGATATGTCTTTAATATTAAAATTGAAGTTATCTTTAATAAGGTGTAAATTATCAGTTGAATTATTACAATTTTTCATTTTCATATAAGTTATAAAAACGTCTTCTTAATAATTTGTCTTACAAACTTTATTATGATTCGAGATTTATTTCAGGCAAGATAATAGAGAGTGTTCAAAAGCATATCAATGTGACCTTGATTCAGACTAAGAAGAAACTACAGAAACTCACAAGAATGTGGACTTTCAAAACTTGTTAAATATTTAGTGAAGATCTAGTGGGGAAACGTTTAAAGCCGAGTTACTCGGGTATGTGTATATTGGATATCTCCAAGCTTCCTATGCATACTTTCTATTATAATTACATGAAATCTTCAAAGACAAACCTCAGATGCAAATGACTGAAGCACATTTACTGTTTCACGGTGAAAAGAATATTCATGATGACGGGAAGGAGCGTTCGTTTAAATATATTTGATACTTCACACTATCTGAAAGCCCACTTTCTTCATAACAATGAAAACAAAAGCATTTTTTGATATAATGAAAGATGAAATGAATGGAAAACCTGTACATTATATGCGTACACTACGACCAAACACATATGTTTTTGTCTGTGGCGAAGAAGAAGAAAAGAAAGTGAAAGGTATTGCTAAAGTGACAGAATAAAATGATACACGATTCCAAACATATAAATAGATTTTTGTTTCAAGAAATTTTTTTCCCTGACATGAGTTTACTTCGAAGTCGTTCTCATCAACTGTTTTGTGAGTATATAGTTAAAACTGGTCTTTCTTGTTTAGATAATAAACGATATTTTCTAGATAATAGTATTGAAAGTTTAGCGTATCGACATTTCAAAATGAAATTAAAAGAAAGAGACAATGTATTGCTCTACGTGTATACAACATAAATGAGTCTTGAATGGTGTTTATTTAAAATATCAAGATTTTGTTCAAACAGCATATCTTTTATTTCTTTCATGATGATTTTGGTTTCGGCAGCTTTTCTTTCTCCCATGATTCATGTTTTATTTAAACAGCTATCATTAAATATTATTAAAACTGTGTAAATGTAAAAAAATTAAGAAAGAAAAATAATTCTATTTTAAAATGTACTTATACTAGTTTCAATCCTAGAACGATGTGTACTAAAACATCAAAATATAAACTTTCTTCTTCAGCAAAGTTCGCTCATTAGGTAAGAGATAATATTACAAATGATTGTATATTGACATAACAATGTGCATAATACTTTTGATTGTTTTTTTATTATTATTTATATCAAAACATCAGATACTTCAAATATTAAGGCGTCAGATTCGTTGTAAATGTTTTCCTACTTATTGTCGGATTCTTCGTCCTCGGGGTTCAAATTATGAACATTATCAACAAATCATCTTGATCTTTTCGGTAGGTCTATTGTATTATATGAGACAACATCATCATCTGATACTAGCGAGGGAATGTGGGGGCAGGAACTCTATACAAGTGTTCTGAAAAATCTATCCCAATTCCTATTAGAATAATAACGCAGTTCATACTTAATGCACTAAGGGTTAGAACAAACAATTATTTTTAAACAAAAGCTAGAAGAAAACAAAATTCATTGACTGTGTAGTTAATGACTTTTTCATTTTATTGAAAAAGTGTGGTCCTTGATATTGTCCCAAAAGTCTAGACAAAATCTTTTTAAATGTAAAAAGCCAGATAATATTTATGACTACTTCTCATTACATAATAAGATGATACCGATTTACATACAATAAATTACCTGACTGTGCCCGCTACGTATACCTGCTGAAAGAGAGTCACAAACGTATGTACTCTTGGGTCATGATATATCTTTCCCTCTATTACAACGCTACTTCAGTTGGCTATAGAAATATATTTTAAAATTAAGTCTTTATTTGTGTTCCTATTTTTGTAATTAAACCTTCAAAATATTTTCAGGATTTAAAGGACTTTAGAAACATTCATTGAAAAGAGGCTTGATTATAAAATCAAAGAAAACCTTGTTAGTTTTATCATCTTTCATACTTTTAAAATTAAAATTTAGTTTAAGAAACAAGAAGCAAAATCAGCAATGGGATTTGTAACCTTGTTCCCTCGGAGAGTCGTCTTAAAATATAAAAAACGTGTGCACATTTCTACCACATGCTCCAGTCATGTGTATCGTAAACCATACTTAATTGATATATTATATATCATAAACCATACTTAATTGATATAATATATATCATAAACATTCTTAATTGATATATTCTATTTTAGCAAATGTTGTATTGCAATTCATAAATTCAGAACTCTAATTATGACGCTAAACTGTAAAGTTATTACATTTACCTCATATTTTATATCATGAAATGGTCCAGATCTTGCATTCAGAATTGACATGGTTCAATCGCTACCTGTTGAAATTACAATAAATAGTGTTTTGCTTTTTATGTTTTTAGAGTTTTACATTCTCATTCACAATTTTTAAAAAGTAGATTGGAGTTATTAATATTTAAATGATAGTTTCGAACAAGAATGTGATATGTATACATTTTAATTTTATCGAGATTTCATATATTTTAAAGGTATATTAGATATTTTAAAATACTTACGTTACACTCCAATATAAATGTGATATGTATAGATGTTGATTTTAAGATATACTTACAACGCATGTGATAAGTAATTTTTTTTTATTTTATTGTGATTGATTGGAATTTTCTGAAAGATTTTTCAAAATTCTGTGTATGTATGTATGTATGTATGTATGTATGTATGTATGACATACATTCAAAGATATACAAGACATGCATATATTTTTATTTTATTGTGATTTGCTCAAACTGTTTAGATTTAGATTTGATTCTTCTAAAGTTCTAATCATATACATAAGTTTGATAATAAAGTACATTAATACTTTCGTTGTGATTTGTTATCTACATTCTTAAGTTATAGTTCATATTGTCATGTCTTAATCTATCATATATTAAGTTAGTTTAAATGTTTTGAAGTATATTAGACTTTTGGAGGTCGTAATAATAATTCCAAGATGTATTTGTTATGTATATATTTGAATTGCTCTCTAAATTTCAGGTTGTGTATGATGATTGATTGATGATAATTTATCATTTTTGTGTTACTTTTTATTATGCAAGTAAATTTGATATAAAAAGTTAAGCTTATACATTAAGTTTACTTTAAATAAAAACCTACATTACAAATACTTTTGGTATCATTATGTATCATAAAAAATTTAAACAAAAATAAAAATGGTTTTTGTGAGATACTCTCCAAAACGTGTCTCACTTTCTATTGAGATAATAATGTTTAATCTTAATGAAAATGAATGTAATGGAATCATTTAAAATAATTTTTAAGTTTTGCTATTTTTACAAGGAAAATAATAGTTTTTGAAAATTGTTTTATACAAAATGTTTTAACTTAAATTTTACTATTTGAATTATTATTTCCACAAAGGGAACGTAGATATTATCGATAAATGCTATCATATGGTGAAAGATTCAGTGGGGTGAGAAAGGGGCTGTGTTTTTACATAAAACATCGCATAACAATCTACTGCATCAACAGGCTAATAAGTTTACAAATATAAAATCGACACACCAGTTTCCAGAAAGGCGTGGAAGTGTTAGCATAGGAAAGACAGCGTCCTCTAACTTGCCAACAGAGTGTCCAATACTACAAAGCCATCACCACCAAAAATATATCATTGAAATAATATAAGCAACTTTAAAATAAACCAATAAAAACTGGAATGAAACGAACATGCTTGTAAAATAATAACATTCAAGCTCAGACAATAAGATCAATATTCAAATAAAACAAAGGAAGCACCAACGAAACAGAAAAATGTCAGCTGAAGCAAAGAAAATATGAATGAAACAAGCAAACTTCAAATGAAATAAGCTGTATTTAAAGACCATGATCAGTACTCAAATAAAACAGACATATCTACAGAAACAAACAGCATACAAATGAAACAAGCAAACGTCAAACGATGTAAATGGTATTGACACGAAATAAACAAACACAAGCTGGATAAGCTAACGTAAAATTATATAAAGTAATAACAGAAATGTCAATACAAAATTCAAATACATATACAACATCCATGCGCAACACTACTGAGAAATGAACGAATGATCAAGTTTGTCGAAAGAACAGAGGGCTCCCCTGTGTTGTAAAGGGAGATTACAGCCAAGAGCGTAAATTAGTTCAAAATGGCACATGACGTTGGAGTAACTAATGCTATAAGGCTTCTCAGTGAAGAGGCATATTTTTACCACGAGGGGGACCGCCACCGACCATTGCGATGTCCCCAATGCCATAATCAAAATTGCCTGCTACGACGACTGTAATGTCCCCTGTGCCCCTGTCAGGATCACCACTTCAACCGACCATGGCATTAGCTACCCCAAACATAAACAGCATCATAAGTTAGCACATACACTTGTTTCGAAGAGTGTCCAATGTAATTAGGCTTAATTGGTTGAAATGTTTATTATAAAAGTTTAATTAATCCAGTTGAATTCATTAGAATCTCATAAAAATACCAAGGAGTAAGCAGAGGGGCTAGAAATTATTTCAGATGTGGTTTTGTTAAATCCTGAATCCCTTTTCAGAGACCTTTGCTTGTTTAATTGGTTTTGTTGCTTGTTTAATTGGTTTTGTTGCTTGTTTAATTGGTTTTGTTGCTGGTTTCTGTTGACATTTGTCTGTTTTGTTTGTGTCTCGTTTTTTTTTTGTATTTCAGTATTAATCTTATTAATAAAATACCGTTTATTTTCTTTGGCGTTTATTTGTTTCACTGGTATGTTGTTTGTTTCAGCTGACATTTGTCTGTTTTGTTTGTGCCTCGTTTATTTTGTTTGAGTATTGATCTTATTTTCTGAGATTTATTATTATTATTATTATTATTATTATTATTATTATTATTATTATTATTTTACAAGTATGTTTGTTTTATTGTAGGTTAATTGTTTTTTAAAAAATTTACTAATATTATTTCAATCATATATATTTGGCGGCGCTGGCTTTCCGTAGGAATAGCCCCTGAAACGCTAGGATCAGATATTTCGTATTGAGCATTACCCTGGAGTTAAGCCAATCCAAGTGGAGACAATAATATAATACCTATGCCAACTTCAAATCACCTGTGATAACCTTACCGACAATGCAGTAATGAACGTGGATGAGTGGCCAAAGAATACGTTAGTAAGAGGCTACTACACGAGTGAGAATTAAGCAAATTATACTATATTAGATTCAGACATATTGGATGGATACGCATTTATTTCTATATCTGTCGCTATTTAACTAGAAATACACAATATATAAGAACTTAATGCAATATTTCTGACATATGTTTGTGGACAGAGATTTCTACAATCCCTCATCCGTGTATGAGGAACTTTATGTATCCAGGGTATCACCGAGCGAATTATATTTTAAAACCCAGTCAGTCAGATGATGAAGATATGATGAGACCTTACAAATTTTTTTGTACTCGAATAAACATACATAAATTTAGAAATAATATATAAATATTATATTTTATCTTTGAAATACTTTATTGTATATTTATATATGATATGGTGCAAAAATTTGTAAAATAATTTCCGTAGTATAACTTCACAGTTCTTTCTGTCGTGGTCTGTGTGACACGTAGTTATTGATTTCTGGGCTGGCCTGCCGATAAACTTGGTAGCTAGCGACAATCAACATCTCTTGCTTGGGACATGAATTGAATTACTACTGGCTCGGTTACCAGTTAGGAACAGTCAAGAGTGCAATATTAACGCGCGTTAATAGCGGAGAAATGTCCAGAGTTGATATGAACTAAGTATAATTATGTCCTGTCCTCAGTAGGAATGCGGGGCCATTAGAAAAGTCATAAATCCACGAGCAGTAGGATTTTTTGTATATTAATGTTAAGTTTGCGAATGAACCCATATAGTTCTACTGATATCTGACTCAAGAAAGTGGGAATATCTGTTGATCCCAGGAGAAGGACAAACATGACATGTAATCAGGTTGGGCACTATGTTTGTAATTTTGATAGAAAAAGAATAGCTCAAAACAAACCTGAATTGCACAGTGTGGAAACGAGCACAGCCTGCAACAAAGAGGTTGATGACCCGAAGAGGCTAAAACAGAGAGAGAGAGAGAGAGAGAGAGAGAGAGAGAGAGAGAGAGAGAGAGAGCCCACCTATCACGAGCACTGATTTGGAAAAGACCAGAAGCGCCAGGTGAAGCTGTCATCTCGGCAATTTTAGTTCGATCTGACACCCGATCATATAATGAATTTTTTTGTTTTAGCGTTATAACAGAACGGATAATTGATTTTCGCAAAAAGTTGTAACTCTATTTCTGAGAGAAATTGAATCATTCACATGTGATGTTAGATTTCATTTGATTTTTGTAATTGATTAAAGTTATATTGTACAAGCAAGGCTCGTGTTATTTCATTCTATATCTCTGCTCAGTTCTCTGTTATTCCATCTCTTGATTCCTTATTGTATTTTATTGTTTACTCGATCCGGGCAATAGCATGGTGGTCGATCATCTCCTAGATAACGATAACCTAAAACCCCAAGTAACGGAGATCACACATCTTCACCACCTCCTGACACTATTTTAATTTAGATGTACGGACTATGCAGTCTGAAATAAAGAATTCTTATCTTATTCTTATCATCTGTATTAATCTCATCTTGGGCACCAATCATAGTTGAGAACACGATGGCCAAATGAATTGTTGTGAAGAGGTTCATCCAATATCAAGCTTTCAGAAATATTTCGGAATAAAAAACTAAACAAAATCAAAAACACCCTCCTCAACCCCTCCGAAAAAGTAATGTTGCTGTTACTGTTGGTGAATGTGTTAAGTATATGTACTCCTTTGTAAGACAGCGAATGAAGCTAAGATTTTCTGGTGTCCACTTGTTGTATGAACTATACGTAATTTCTCAAGTCCACTAAATATATTGTTTTCGTTGGGTGAGTAAGTATAACTAATGTTTTCTCGACGATCTCTGTCATTTTTATTGACGGGCGTTTGTATCCCACTCAAAGTTTCCCTGCCTATTATATTAATAGTGTAGCTAGAAAATTGTAGGCTTTAGTATCAACGCTGCCTATTTTCATCAAAAGGCTTTGTAATATCAACACAATATCTTTCACTGTATATCTTAATATTCTCACTATAGTTCCAAATGTTAAATTGCAACTTATACAACAATTAACTTGAACAGAGCAAATTCATCTACTGTAAAGTGCTGGCCATTTTAATTATAGGAGTGGTTAGGTGTGCAATTGTTGTGTGAGCTTAAATATTTTCTGTTCTTTTATCTCAAGATAATATTGTTTCCTAATAAAAACATTGATATAATATGGTGTTATTCTGTTATAAACCAGAACAAGATACTCTCTATGCAAACCGCGAGCACCCTGCGCCGCCATTTTGCTCCCATAAAAAAACTCTGTCAACATCACGTATATTCAAGATAAAAATCTGATTGAATCGTCGATGAGAATATTTACTTCATCAAAATGATACATAGATTATACTTCACATAACGATCCCCTATGGCACGAAAGAAAAGCTTGATGATCCCTGACTTATGTCGGAAGATGAAATAGTGAAGCTGAACAGCAATCATGCTTATTATTATCAGCTAGAAATGCAGTTATGTCTGACAGATGATATTGTGACGGTTTAAAGAAAACGAAACAAATTACTTTGCATGGCGTCCCCAAGACTGTCATCTTGAAAGAATATTTCCGGACAATGAACATCAGGATACAATATCAGTTACGGAATTAAAATTTCATAGCATGTGTATTATACCAGAACTGGATGTACAAATACCTTTCGCGAAAGCAAGTGTTTTTAGTCAATGACAGTTGACAAACCAAGTTTAATTACTACGGTCGAATATTGTAGTTGTGGTGGAGATGATGCTGGAAGGAGGATGATATTTTATGAAAGCGATAACTACTGAAAAATATTGTTTCATTTTCAGTGTATTAAAATGCAATTTGTGCCGAAGGGAATACAACGTTGTGTCGAATGTCAAAACTAAGTATCATTTAAATGATTTAGATATTTGAAAGTATAATGCAGCAATTGACTTTTTGACTTGACCTATAACCATATGATTGATTTCAGGCCATAAATACTGAATGTTATTCCATCTTCTAAGTCATATCCATTTGTTTATGCGCCTTTCTATGGATGGATCTATTTGTTTATGAAAGTATAACAAAGATTATTGAAGATTTCAACGTTGTTTTATTTAAATGAAAATAGGAAAAGTCACGAATTCCGTCTCGTGTGGTTTTTATACCTAACATAATGTTATTTATCACGATATCTTTACGCTCAAACGAGACTTGCCTTTACAATCTCCTGGTGAGAACAATGTAGTTAGGTGCAGGCATGCGTAATTACATAATCAAAAAGGTGGACATGTCAGAGCATACGTTTGAAGACGTCAAGTGAAAATAAAGAGTCCCTCAAAATGGCCTCTTAATCCGCCAGTAGTTTATCTAGAATGACCTTTGTTTAACTACATAACGTGAAAACATAGGAAGGCGTGACTTTTGTTTGACCCCACTACGTCAAAAGATTGGAATGAGTGACCATTGTTAGACCATCTTTTAATCAAACTGAGCGCTTTGGCGGCAGTTCTATACTAATAGTGTCGTTTGATTTAAAACGCAGGTTACAGATTAATGTTAACTGAGGCCTATTTACCCAGACATTTCGTCAGTTTATTCAGGCTTTTGATATGTTATGTGTGAATGAAACTAAACTCGATACCTATGGCATTATTTATGTACATGAGTTTGATTTCAGAAAAATTATATACGCAAAATTGGTATCATTGATATTCTTCTAAGATGGACTAGTCCAGTTTCAAAACGGATGAGGAGCTAATCATTGGTGTGGGTTATATCCACCCCCACCCCCATCCCGAATCTCTATTAAACACTGCAGCCCAATCAGAAATATCAGATACAAGCTCTTCACCTAAGAACGTGGTTTTAATTGGTGCATTGTAGAAGAAAATGATGTCACATGATTTGAGTTTGGATCTCAATAATAAATGTAAAATATTCCAAACTCCCCCCAACGCCCCCCCCCCCCCCGTTACGCAATATCAGTACGGCTTTATTTATACTTGGTTTGAGCATATTAAAAACATATTGATTTTAGTTGGAAGAATTGATGTACTTTACAAAGAATCAATACTTAACGATCAAGCTCGGAAAGCAAGCGTTGCACAATCGTTAAATGACTTATTTATAGAGGAATGGAATGCAAGATTAGAAGCTATGTCGAAAAGTACGGCTTACGAAATATTCAAACAAGATTTAAACTTTGAGAAGTATTTAATATTTTAAGAAAGAAATGTTTATTCGCCTTTGCTAAAATTTAGAACTAGCAACCACAAACTTCCAGTAGAGTCAGGAAGTTGGGAAACATACTAAGAGAACACAGAATATGCACTTTGTGCGATTGGGATGACAGCTTTGATGAATTTCACTACGTATTTGTTTGTCAGTTCTTCTCAAGTTAATAATGTAAATTCTTACCATCTTTTTACTACATTAATGTAATAAATGTAATAAAGTTTTGTAAACTTTTTCCCTACAAAGATTGTTTAGTACTGAGAAGTCTTTATAAATTTGTTGACATCTATCGACCAGTAACTGACAATTTGCATCATGGACTGGATGTGCCTTTGCATATGTATGTATGTACGTGCATGGACGTACACATATGTATGCTGACGTATATGTATGGGTAGGTATACGTACATGTACTGGTCACGTGTCACTTGGATAAAGATAAAAACAACAATATGGATGAATGAACGCTGTATCATATGCTTGTCCGAAACAGTACGGGCAAATGACATTATACAATACTCTCTAAACAACGTTACGCATATATATATATATTTTCCCATCCGTAAGAATCGCTATTAAACAAGTTACCTCTAGGGATACACAAGTATTGGTAAGTACTTTTTAAATCATTGAGCCGTAATTGATTTGACAGTGTTCCCGAACACACAAACCTACTTTTGGCCAGCCTGAAGAACTTATATTCCAACGAATATGTAAAACCGTCATGCTATCTTCTTCAGGCAGATGATGTCACTTTTAAACAACGTAATTTAAAGTATTTATGTTTACTTCAGTTGTTCTAGTATATATTAATGTTTTGAGATTATTGTCCAAATCATTTTTATTATTTTCTGTACAAATTGGTGGCAGCATTATATCTTGTGTTACCACAAGATTAAAATATTATCCCTGTCAATTATTACATGTTATATATTATTAGATATACAATATAGATAAACAGATTTTAAAGATTGTATCTAGTTACATCTAACTGAATTTGAATAATTAAAGAAATGAAGACGAGAGAGAGAGAGAGAGAGAGAGAGAGAGAGAGAGAGAGAGAGAGACTGTCGGTGTTGAGTAAATGGCTCTGCTCCAGTCAGCACAAATCTTTAAGTTTCTGCATAGAGTATAATACAAATATTTTACTATGCTTGGAAAGAGGTATTGGTTCATACTGTTCTACGATTTTCAGGAAACGTTCTTTTTTTCTCCGCCTTGAAGAACTTTTTTGTGTGCAAATATTCGAACAAAAACTGATCACATAAAAAGTTTAAAAATTTCATGACATTATAAAATCTGATATTAGTAAATTGAACGATATCGGCGACATAACATGCAAGTGAATATCTGTGTATGAAATCAACAGTGATGAGTTTATTCTAATCATCAACGATGTCGACAGGCACATGTAAATTAAAAAAGAAAATAGAAACACATTTAGAAACAAATACTAAAAAAGAAATAGAGGAATCGAAGAGCAGGAAAGCTTACTTTCAGAATTGAAGAAATTGAATAAACAGCAAGAATTTAATTTTTTTGAGAACCTTACAGTGAATATAAAATCTATAATAGTTACAGCAAAGTAGACATTAATAAGTGTAGAGAATTCACTTATTTCAGAGTTGTATCCATACACGACTGGATTGGTGTAAAATGGTGCAACTCGTTAGTACAATCACGATGATTTTTATGTGTTATTGTACATCCCATCACAATAGGTTGAATTCTTTGCTTGCTGTTTGTCGTTATTATTTATTTTGTTTTGTTGCTGTAGGTATCCTTACACTAGTGAGTTGGTGTAAAGATAAACCTCGCCAAAACTCGTAATATACATGCTACTAATTATCACTGACATCGATTCTTAAAAGTTCTTTTAAACATTTTCAATGTTCTTTTCTTTCACTTTCTTTTATAATATCAAGTACCATGATGTTGACAACAAAAAACGTAGATTGGAGGGATGCCATTTCAAAGGTTATTGCTATGGTGATAATTGTTCTCCTCGCGACCGCAGCTCGTGGTGAGTGTAAGCCTTGTCTTGTTAGCTAAATGACAAGTGTCAGATATCTCATTGAAGAGTACTTAAAACGAAAGTATAATAAGTTGTTTTTCTTTCATTCTCCATTAGAGGTGGAGAGAATCGCTGATCCTTTCAGTTTTGCAATTACCAACTTATAGCTTTCTGAATTATGATGAATTAAATTTTAATTCTCAATTAGTACTATATCCATAAACCCGCATTGTATTGTTTAATCAAATATGGTTCCAATGCATACAGAAGGAAGAAAAGTTTGCAAAGTCATTAAACGATTTCTGCGACGTACATCCAAATTCCTCTATGGGTTCAGTTATATGTTTGCTGACTCCATGATAATATGCATTATGGACAGTATGGCAGTGCATTACAGACACTTAACTGGCAGAAATTAAACTATTTGGATGGCTATCGCGAGCAGTAAATAAGGAGAACCCATGGTTGTACGAACATTTTGGACCATGATTGTATATATATATAGTTATATATACATATATATATATATATATATATATATATATATATATATATATATATATATATATATATATATATATATATATATATATATTTCACATGCTATTTAACTATTAGTAATAACATGTTTTACTTTTCTTGTATGGAATTCCAGGAGAATGGCTTCTAGTATTGGTGTATTTGGGAAAGGGCTATGGGCATGATTTAATTCATGTTGCCAATAGTACGCAGGATGGAGTTTCATCTTTTACAAAATCATCACCGCTTTCATCGATTGGTGCACTGCTTGAATACTACCACATGCGGGATCTCCATATTCATATAGCAATGTCTGTAATAACCTCATTTGTAATATTTTACGGCATCGCCTGGGGATTTCAGTGGTACTTCTATATCAGACAGAGAAACAAGGTATAGTGGAGAGAGAGAGAGAGAGAGAGAGAGAGAGAGAGAGAGAGAGAGAGAGAGAGAGAGAGAGAGAGAGAGAGAGAGAGAGAGAAAATATGTTACTAAGTTATAATATTTAAGATCGGAGGAATGGAAATGCCAGTCCGATAAGTGGTTGTCCATGACAAGTGGTTGGAGTAACCGAGTTCTTTGATTATTTCAAGTAGAAGACAGTTTCTACAAACTTGAGTAAAAGAAATCAGGTAACAAAACAAATAAATGTTTAGAATCGTTGTAAAGGCACAATACAACTCTTGGTAGTAGCCTGTCCTGTTATAAAACATTGATAGGATTCAACTGTAAAATATTGTAACAAATGAAAAGATTTCATTCTTTGCTTGTAATTAAGATTAGAAGTCTGAGTAATACTGATTACATGAAATTTTGTGAACAGATTTACATCACTGGTCTCGGGATTCGTCTTTTCATAGATATGGTGTTTTGATATGACTTTTAAAATCCAATTATTTTCAAAATAAAACACATTTTACCATGTACTGTATAAAGTCTCGCGTGATTTTGTGTGTGATTAGTAATTGTGCAAGAGAAGTAAAAGGAAAACTAGGATTGTAAAATTATTTTACAAATTTTCAGTCCCAGATATTACTGGTGCAATTAAAGTAAAGACAAAACTACAAGATTCATTCAGATTGAAAATTAGTTCACAGTGGTGTAAGTTTGGTATAGTTGAGTTGCGGTCCTCAGAATGTATCTACAAACTAATGTTTGTTAGAGATGGCGAAATAGGATTTCTTATATTGAGGGTGTTGTGAACGGGAAGCAAAGATCACAGAATCATTCAAACGTGAAAATCAGGTCACATTGGTCTGGTTTGGTCATGTTTTGATTACGTTTTGAGGTGGATCTACATAAAAATTGTCATGGTGTGTATACTTTTGTGTATAAAAGACGTGACCACAAGTCGAACTTAAACGCCTAGAGTCCTATTGTACCTATTTCAGGCGGAGGATTGGAAATGCCAGCCCGATAAGTGGTTGTCCATGAACGAAAAGAGAAACGAAGTATTACTCGGGTCCTTCAATATGCTAATCGGCTCCACGATTTCTGGGTGTCTTTCTTGCTATATCATGAATGGAGGTCTCTCTCTCTCTCTCTCTCTCTCTCTCTCTCTCCAAACTGAAAAGCATTGAGAAACATTCTATGTATTTGTGCATGCCATTTGCCTTATGGTCTACTCGCAAGTTTGACTAAAAACGTTAAACATCAGTACAGATATGGAAGGTCGCCTTTTACCCATAACTTGAATAATTTAATCTTCATAAATCAGAAAATTGTCATATTTAAAACTCTATTTGGTTATATGTTTTTGAAGGAAAGGTGGATTTTTTACCATGCAGATGCGAGGCATGGGAGTTCGTTTGTATTTCTCGGAATGCTGGGACAAATGATTGAATCACGCAAATATAGTACGATCGTTATGTTTACATTCTCAACCAGAGAAGTAAACAATATCAAATAAAATATAAATTAAACATGAATTATAAGCTGCAATCAATCAATTCACGCAATTTCATCGTAACAGCTCAATGTTCCTAAGAGTTAAATTGGTATGAAACGTGTCGTTTGTTTAAGATGGAAACGATACTCACTTTCGGAATGTTTACATTTCTTTAAAATGGTTATAAGGTGGTTGAACGTTTGCGTTTCATTTTAGGTAAAAACAGCCTCTATACCAATGCCTGTGAATATGGATGGACATATCTGTTGTTCACTGTGTTTGCTCTTTCGATGTACAATGAAACATGTGCGTACCATTTACATCTTCTGCTCCATAATCCTTACTTTTACAAAACGATTCACAAATGGCACCATCACTACGGGAGTCCCACTGTATTCAGCACGACTGCTATGCATCCAGCTGAATTCATTTCATTCCAGATTTATATGATTTTACCAGCTTTCACGGTGCCGTTGCATGTTGGTAAGTGGATTCTTTCATTATCGTTCACCACTATCACGAGAATTTATTCGGACTCCTTCGGCTATTTCTAACCATCGTCGCTAAGTAAACACCTCTGCTGTCTGGCGATCTGCTATCCAATTTTGGATATTATAATACACTGACCAGATCGTATGTAAGTTAAGAGTCCAAGAAAATAGTTCCAAACACACAGCCTCTTTGCTTTGTTGGTTGTGATTACTTTCCAAGGTCAACCTAATATATATCATGACTGTAATTTGAAGTAACTGAAATCCGTCATAAAAAGAGTTCGGTAGTTATTGCTCGCTGGCAGGCTCTTCAAGTTCGGAGCAAGTAAATTTTGTTCATAGTTCGTAATCCAATAATGTCGATGCGGAAGTCATTTGTTTGATTGACTATAGTTTTGACTGAAAAGCTGCGAATGAAAAAGTAGTGTGATGCATTCTCATCTTCTCGGTCAATCTTTCTTTCACAAATGTCCAAAGTGGTCCGAATGGCAGCTATCGGCATACACTGGAATTATAACTCGTAGGATTAACCTTAGAAATTTCGAATGATGAAAATTCTGATCTTTAAATTTTCTATCTTGTACAGTATCAGTGAAGTTTTGCATCTAAGCTAAAAACCCAACGTAAGATTTTGAAAACAGGGAAAATCACACAGCAGCTGAAATATGGTATTTCCATCTAAAGCACGTGGTGACAAAACTTTCAACATTCATCCTCATAATGACATTATGACTAAAGTCTTATGCTAAATTGCAGAATATCAATTATTGGAGAAATGTTTTTTTTTTTTTTTTTTACACCTTTCCAATAAAGCACGAATTATACTTAAAAGTCTTTGCTGTTACAGGTGTGTATATCGCCTTAGTATTATACATCTACTACTATGGGATGATCGCCCACTCGGGAATCAAAATGGACTCCCTATGGCCATGGCAACCTTCATCCATCTTCCATGACGACCATCACAGGTATCCGCTACAATGACATGGGTTTGGGGTATTTTAATGGGATATAATAGATAAATAAAAAATGGAATGGACATCTAGCTTGAATGTTCTGTCGGACAGAAAATAGCAATTCCTTTCTTAGGCAAGATGTGACAACGGGGGAGGGCAAAACGACGCAATTGCTTAAAGTAACTCAGGCAAATAAATAACAAGCAAGCAAGAATAAACGTTACGAAATTCTATCTCAAGAATACGACATTGAAAACATTATTATGGCTAACACACGTATTGACATTTTCAAAATAAACATTTATAATCGAATGACATAATCTTACAGCTTATAACTCCATAACTCATCCATTTGTATGGTAAATAATTATAGAATATGGAAATGATTAAGTACGTCTGTAATTAAATAAGGGTTAAGAACAAATTGATTGATAAATCTTTGTATTTTGTTGGTTGGGATAACTGTTTTAATGTTTGAGTCTTTCTTATTAATTAAATAGATCTGTTAAAATGATAAATATTATGCTTGTAGATTTGCAGAGAGAGGATAAAGTCCTTTTATAATATATTTTAGAATGAAATATTGAACAGTATTAGCAGCGAAATAGTTTGTATCACGATATCATTTGCTTTGAGAACCACCTTCTTTTCCTATTTCGGAAATATATCTGCCCTAGTCTATATTATTCAAACTAGCAATCAAAATAAAGACCGATTTCATTTTTTCTTCCTCTGCTCTGCTCTGTCTGTCTGTCTGTCTCTCGATAAACAGACATTTAAATATGTCAAGACTAAACATATATAGATGTAATCATTGAGAAGGTGGCATAAAAAGGCTTGAAAACAAAAATCTGACAATTAGAATAGGCTTCAAGTATTGATTTTCTTTACAAAGATAGTTTTCCACATGAACTGTGCAGATTGTCAGCGACTGAACTTAATATGAACTGTATTTATACAACATTCTACGACATCCATAGTCTCGTATACCCCTTGCACTTAACGAGAAATGGTATAATAATTTTGGGAAAATGCTTGATTGAACATAAGAAAATCGTTTTATTAGCGATTTTATCTCTCGTCACAAACATAATCATGTTTGAAACTGATGTAGAAATCTGGAATAATCTGGTGTTGATTGCAACCGAAATTAAGTGACAATCGAAATTTGGTGCATTGTCTGCTACTCTACTAGACTCCAAACTTGCCAAGGTCACGTAATTCACGCTTGAATTTGGAAAAAAGGAATAACATAATTCTAAGTGGTAAACACATGAAAATTAAAATCTTAAGATCAAAGATGCTGCACTCTGTAGTCAAATCCGAGCACTCTGTGTTGTTGCGACAGTAATAGACCCCAACCAAAACAATGTTCACTGAATATCCGTTCATGAAATATTATCTGGCATTTATATGAGTGAAAAGAGTAGTTAGTTTGAGAACTTAAACAAATTCAATAACTACATTTGATATAACAGTCACTGTAAAATTATTGTAAAGTTAATCTCATTTCAAAGAATGTAGAATAGATCTATAAAGATAGATGGTTCTTGACTTTAAACATAGCAGTCGCTGTAAAATTATTTTAAAGTTAATCTCATTTCAAAGAATGTAGAATAGATTTATACAAATAGACGGTTCTTGGCTTTAAACATATATGATCAAAAATAAAATGTACCTTGTTGTAAGGAAGTATTTAACTTGCAAAGTGGAAATATTTTGCATTGTCACTCGGGTCTTCGTCACTCGTGACAAAATAATGTTGCAAATTCTTTCGTGAAATATTTTCCTATGTCATCTAAAAAGCATATTGATATCCCTGATATATTTATATAAAAGGAAGCATTATTTTCTCCTCAGATATTCGAACTGCAACTATGGATTCAACTCTTTTATCTTCGACAAACTGCATGGAACCTTGAGGAGAAAGGATCAGGGATGCAGATAATACTAGCTTGACGGCAAAGGAAAACCAGTCTATTCCACAGACTAAATTTTGTACCTTTTCGAGGAAGTATTGCGAAAAAGAAAATCGACTCCTCAAAAATAACACTTTCGGACTCCATCACCTCGACAAGGCGTTGAACCAGTTTAGTCTCATTTATGATGTCATAAAAGAAAGAAGCAAACATACAGGACGGTAGAACAGTACTGACGGAAAATAGTGTATGTTTTTGGTTTGATCCGTACATGCCATAACTGTTTAAAATAAAAAATAATTTGAAAAATAGCCATTGTTTGCTTTTATTTGTAAATTTCTCAAAGAAGAACAATGCAGAAAAGATTACCCCATCTATTGAAAATGGCGTCCATTTGAGAAGCATTTTCATTCAGAGCAGCGTGATTACTGTAATTTAATTCTAGTTTAGAATATTTTTTGTTATAAATTGTGTACGTAATTTGGCTACGTTAAACACGCAAATTACATAGTATCTATAAATAAATATTTACGTACGTGTTGACAATTAGTAATAATAATAGTAATAACAAGACTTAAAATGGCGCCTAAAGGCGTAGTTTTTCATTGACTGATGGGATATGAAAGTCTCGAGAATTCTATGGATTTCCATTGGTTAAGTGAGGTCATGTGCATATACTTAGTTCATCGTAAATCAATAATGGACGACACCGTCGTGACAACGTCACGGTTCCTGGAGGGCCAGTACATTTCCGGTATTGAAAACTTTTCATTCGTTTAGGACTTTCATAGACCTTTATAAGGACTAATTTGGATTCAGTTCAATACACTGTATGTTTCTCTCACATTTTTCAGTTATCACTTTAATAATTAAATTGTTTGTTAACTTTTACTAAACCTGTTGGTTTTGCTTATTATCTGTTACTTAAGTTTGTGACCATAGAGTCACAAAAAGATATTCAAGTGTAAACTATCCTCCAACCACCAAACACCCCCAAATCCAAATCACTACAACAGTAAAATTTAATTTCAAGCCTTTAAGAACTACATCTTGTATTCATGACGACAAGACATCCCAAGCGATTTGATCGTATGTATCTAAAAATAAAAGCCACACATGCACAGACGCGTGCGCGGAGACACATGCAAATTATGCACTTAAGATGTCTTAGCATATATCATGCAACAAATTACATGTTTTTAAAGGCGGGGTTCTACTGTTTTTGTTTCACAAAGGATGGATCGTTTTTTGGTTCTTTTTTCAACAAGGACATGGTACCTTTTTGATTTTACTTCTGTTGTTTCTAAAAAGCCAGGTACCTTTTCCACTGTTGTGGTTTCTACAAAAACCGGTTACTTTTCTCGCTTTATAAATAGGTACACTCATGCATTCATACATACATACATACATACATACATACATACATACATACATACATACATGCATACATACATACATCCTACATACATCTACATACGTACATACATACATACATTCAATCATGCATGGATACATACATACATACATACATACATACATACATACATACATACATACATACTGTAAAGGGCCAAATTTCTGTCGATCTATGAAGAAAACATTAAGTTGGATAGGTGAACGACTGATTGGTAATGTCACTGTCATGCGAGCGGTGGTTCTTAATTGGAACTTTGTTTACTTAACTGCAGAGGATAGGGTTAACCTCCGATCTGTTCGGAAAACTGTCAATTCTGAAGCTTCCCAGCGATAAGTATTTGGTAATCCAGTTTGGCAGACGGACTACAATTTTTGGCGAAAAATTCGAGCGGGATATGTATTTAATTCAGATTAGTTACGCTGTGAAAAGGGGGCGTGATTCCTCTCGGAAAGTATCAGTTTAAAATGCGTATTGCAACACTTTTAAATCATTCTACACTTTTTCTACGAGAGAAATTTCGAAGGAAGACTCGGGGCTGATGTAGAAGATATTCGTCCGTTATTATCATCCAAGAGATTAGATGTCTGGAAAAAAATCTACGAAACAATTCTAGCGGTAAAGCATGAAGACACGAGGTATTTGCATCAGTCTCATGTTGATTTATTTGCTTATATTCGTAGATCCATTCTCTTGATATGATTACAATTGTGTGACGATTTGTTTGATTTATTTGCATGAATTTATTTGTAAATTCGTCGGCTTAATTTTCTTGATATGATTACAATTGTGCGAGTTCATCGATGTGAATCCGTACAAGGATATTCTTTATATATGTTTGATGAATCGTTTGATTGTTTAGCCTCGATTGTTATAGGTAAATATGTATCTAGAATTTCATGCCTTTCTTTAGTTGATATGAGTACAAAAATTCGTGTAAATTCTCCGATTTAGGTAATGTCACATATGATAAAAATTTGAATGCATATTGAATGGGATTAACGTTGTTGAACAATGTGAAATTAATGTTTGTACACCATTTAGTGGGGTTTTATATAGTCTAGAGACTTGAATGTGTATACCATGGTTGTGACATGTAAGGAATTTCATTCATTCACTTGGGTAATGTAAGCCAGTAATTGGAATAGCCATTAGGAAGTACATTAACCTTAGGGAGCTAGGTTTGTACGGTCCGCATTGTTTAGGTAAGACCAGATGGCCGTAGGATATGTTTGAATTACGACAGAATTTATCTGACAGTAACAAGAAAAGATTATGAGATCTTTTCAGGAAGGGTATACAGCAGAACACTTAGGGTGTCGTTTGTTTAGTTTTACAAGGTGAGATTTGTCCCACCAGGGTCTACGTGACGAATCACGAACTTGCAAGCCAAAGTGACAACACAAGTTGGAAGGCTAAAGGCAGCAATACACCTGAGAATTTGGAAAAGGGGAAAGTGGAAGGACCCAGACTTACTAGCACAGGAAGCCAAAGAAACAGTCGCCGAGATCTGGACTGAGGCAAAAACTCTCAGGTTATGAATCTGTACAAGGCAGTGTTCAATCTTCACAAGATCTGATGATGATTTAGTTCTATCGCTTAACAGATCGGCTATTTGTAAAAGCATATTTGTATTTTGAAATTCGTTTCAAAAATTTGAATCAAAGAAGTGTATCTTTCTAATGTAATGCATTATTACAATTGTTTATGAATTTTATTGTCTATGAATTTTTGATTAAATTTTATGGTTTGTACAGGTACGGGGGCTCGTGTCTTTTTGTTCTATATACCTGCTCAGATCTTTATCTATTCCACCTGTAAATTTCACAATTTCTACTGATATTTACTCGCTCCGGGCAAATTACACCGTAGGCGATCACCTCTAGATAACGATAACCAAACCCTATGCAACTCACCCCAACAAAGTGGGAGGGGAGTACATGACACATACATACATACATACATACATACATACATACACACATACATACTGTTACGACTCTATTTTTATAAACTAAGTAATAAGATGAAGCGAAACCATCAATGTTCGTAAAACTTAACTAGTAATTGTCAACGTTATCAATGAAAATGTATGAGAAGCGTACTGTACTATGAATTGAATCCAAAATAATCCTAAAAATCTCTATTCAAGTCCGAATGAATTTCAGATCCTTCAATGCACTAATCTGCCAACAGTCCAGATGTATCAAAACAGCATTGCCCAGAACTCCTTTGAAGAATTCACAATAGTCCAGAATAATATTTTCGTCTAATGAGGAGTTTATAGTTCCGATGAATAATCGAACCAAATGTTTCTTCTCAGATAATATGTAAACACAACACTGAATTGAATACATCTAAAAACAGATATTAGAACAAGAACATAGGAAATAAGAATGACCAAGTATGTAAAGCTCCGTCAACTCACATAAATGCATAAGGGGTGAAAACTATTTTGCTCCAGGGCATTTTGCAACTATCCCATATCGTGAAAGAACCTGCCTGAACTAATCAATCCAATGCATAAAACGTAATTCTTCACGATAGTGGAATAATGTATCTGGAGCTTGTTTAATTTTGTAATGGCACACTGGATGATCCACACTCTCTTTGTTTTCTTCAATTAATACCCCACAAACCCCTACATCAGTTGCATCAAAAGATATTTTAATTGATCGGCGGATATTTGCAGAGGAAAGAACGGGTGTGTTTTTAATGATAACCTAAAATAAATCTTGACCAATTAAACTTGGTTTTCTTACTCAAGAAATTGGCCAGAGGATCAGCAATTAGTAAAGCATTTGAGCAAATTTCCTATAATATCCAGCCATAGCCACAAATCGCATCAATTGCTTTTTACTGTTAGGCACTGGGAATTATGAGACAGCTTTATCCTTATGTTCTACAGGTTTGACTTGATCATGTCCCACAATATGTCCAAAAATGTAACACAAGCTCGGCAAAACTCATTTGTACTTAAATTAATTTTCAAATTTGCCTCATTCAGTCAAACAACGAATTTCCGGAGAGTATCCAGGTGATCTTTCCGTGCGCTACTGTATGTAATGACGTCATCGTTATACACACACAGCCATCTATACCAGATGTTACCATGTTCATTAAGCACTGGACTGCTGAGGGAGAATTTTTCCAATGTCATTAATTTATACGGTAGAGCCCAGACGGAGTTTCAAAGTCCAAAATTTATTTTGTTCTTTCCGTAAGTGAAATCTGTCAGAAGCGTTTAAACAGGTCGAACTTTGTAAGATATTTTGCATTTCCAATTCCGCTATGACATACAAGAATTCTTGGTATTGGAAATGAATCTATTTTGGTGACTCTGTTCACGTTTCTGTAGTGATTGCACATACGAACAGTATTGTCTGATTTCGGCACTAGAATACACGGTGAACTAAAGTTACCTTTCCTTGGTTCAACAAAATCATTCTCTAACAAATATTCAATTTCTTTTTTCAAATATTTCTGCTTGCCGGGATTTCATCCTACTAGGATCTTGTTTCACAAGTGTAGAATCTATTATTTGTACATCATGATAGATGTTGTTTGTTCGGGTTGGAACATCTAAAAACGTGCTCGTATTCACATATTAGCTTCTTCAGTTAATTGTTTTCTTGTCGCTGTAGATGTGAAAGTGTCTGGGCTAGATTCTGCAATATTTCCGAATTTCGGAGACTGATTAAACCAAGCTCACTACAATCCGGTTGCACGCCATCACTTAAATCTTGACAGTATAACTAGATTTATTGAATGATTAATAAGGGTATCTCTATCACTCCTTAAACATATTTACAGGGCATAATGGTTTCTGTTTTTCGCCCTCCAGGAGCATTAATAACATAACTTAAATCAGTTTCCTTGTAACTTTCAGAGGTCAAAACTTTATCTTGCCCTAATTATATTTTTGAGTGAGTAGAGAGAAGAATATTTCTTGCTATTTCAAAATAGGGATATAATCAAGAAGAATAACCTCTGAATCATCAGTTAGAAGAATTAATATTCTATGGACAATATGTCCGAAATCTTGTTCAAGAGAACTAAAACCGTTAATTTGACAAGTAAACCATGATGTTCAATATTTAGTAACATCACTTTAAATTTTCGGCCAATAAAAATGGTGTAAGATTTTGTGATATGTCTTAGCGACTTCAGATTGACCAGCCAATGGAGTTTAATGGGCTAAAGTAAGAATATTCTGTTTATACGACTTAGGAACTACAATTTGATAACTCACTGACCACTTTCAACCGGCATTTCCTTAACCTAACTGTATACCATAATGATATGATTATGTGGAAGCGTCGAAACGTATCATTTCGAGTAAGTGCGTTTATGATCACGCATTTTACTAGTGCAAAGATGACCGAATTATTGCACATTCAAATGTACATAATAAATCCATAAAGTTGAACATTGACCTCGGCATCATATCGTACTTGAAAAGTATCTCAACTTGGCGACAATACACATGGTCTACCGAACCTTTATTCCGAGTGGAGAATTATTTCAACTGGTGACAGTAAGATGAGATATGATACGCACTGCTAGACGACAGTTCGAAATATTGCACACAATTATTGAAACAGCTATAGAAATGGGAAGGACTGCTTGAAGGAAGGTCGGAAAATTACACACACTGCTTGAAGACAGGTCGAGAAACGGTGCCTTATTAGTTAGAGAGTCCGCCTCGGATGCGGGAGATCGCAGGTTCGAATCCTGGCCGAATCATATCAAAGACTTATAAAAATGGCACTAGCAGATGGATCGCTTGGTGCACAGCGCTAAGACGTTAGTGTTAGGACTGTTTGGCCAGGTGTCAGTATAATGTGACTGGGTGGGACATGATGGTAAATGTCTACGGCATGATGCCACAGTGCGTGACATCTCTGTAAACTGCCACACTGCAGACTTCGTAGCGATATGACTGAAATTTTTTTAAAAGCTACGTTTAAAATCTAAAACACACACACACACACACACACACACACACACACACAGAGTGACTGATAAACTGCTGCAGAGATATAATAGTACCCGAACTGTAACAAACTTGGTACCGGTTTTCTCAAACAAATAAAAGTTATTTGGTTTTTCGCGTTATGTTTACGTCGATTATTTGCTTTGGACTGGCGTTTTAGTTCCGAGATCAGTCGGAATTAGGTTCCTCGCTCTGGGACCCTTCATTGAAGCCTACCGAGGTTGATATGATGGCTCGAAACTGCATATTCTCCTTCGTTAGTCTGACATGCTGACCATTGAGCCTCGTAGATTTCTGCATCAAGTAGTCAAACTTTGCAACATGTCGGAAAGCACATTGAGCCCATTCTACATTTGTGAACGTCAATAGGAACAAGGATGATATTACTACTTACAGCCATGAAGCTGCCATCTGGGCAATTTTAGTTCGATCTGACACTCGATCATATAATGAAATTTTTGTTTTATCGGTATAACAGAACGGTTAATTGAATTTTGCAAAACGTTGTAACTCTATTTCTGAGAGAAATTGAATCATTCACATGTCATGTTCAATTTCATTTGAATTTTGTAATTGATTATAGTTATATTTTACAAGCAAGGCTCGTGTTATTTCATTCTATATTTCTGCTCAGTTCTCAGTTATTCCATCCCCTCATTCCGTATTGCATTTTATTGTTTACTTGATCCGGGCAATAGCATGGTGGTCGATCATCTCCTAGATAACGATAACCCAAAACCCCAAGTAACGGAGATCACACATCTTCACCACCTCCTGACACTATTTTAATTTAGATGTACGGACTATGCAGTCTGAAATAAAGAATTCTTATCTTATTCTTATCATCTGGTCCTAATCTCGTCTTTGGCACCTGTCATGGTTGTGAAGAGGTTTATCCAAAACCCAGCTTCAGAAATATTTCGGATTAAAAAAACAAACAAACAAAACACCCCCCCCCAAAAAAAACCCCGCCGAAAAAGTAATGTTGCTGTTACTGTTGGTGAATGTGTTAAGTATATGTACTTCTTTGTAAGACAGCGAATGAAGCTAAGATTTTCTGGTGTGCACTTGTTGTCTGAACTATACGTAATTTCTCAAGTCCACTAAATATATTGTTTTCGTTGGGTGAGTAAGTATATCTAATGTTTACTTGGCGATCTCTGTTATCTATATTGACCGTACGTTTGCATCCCACTCAAAGTTTCCCTGCCTATTATATTAATAGTGTAGCTAGAAAATTGTAGGCTTTAGTATCAACACTGCCTATTTTTATCAAAAGGCTTTGTAATATCAACACAATGTTTTTCACTGTATATCTTAATATTCCCACTATAGTTCCAAATGTTAAATTGCAACTTATGCCACCATTAACTTAAGCAGACCAAATTCATCTACTGTAAGGTACAGGCCATTTTAATTAACGGGGTGTGCAATTGTCGCCTGAGCTTAAATATTTGCTGTTCTTTTATCTCAAGTTAATTAATATTGTTTCCTAATAATATCATTGATATAATATGGTGTTATTCTGTTATAAACCAGAACAAGATACTCTCTATGCAAACCGCGAGCACCCTGCGCCGCCATTTTGCTCCCATAAAAAACCTCTGTCAACATCACGTATATTCAAGATAAAAATCTGATTGAATCGTCGATGAGAATATTTACTTCATCAAAATGATACATAGATTATACTTCACATAACGATCCCCTATGGCACGAAAGAAAAGCTTGATGTTCCCTGACTTATGTCGGAAGATGAAATAGTGAAGCTGAACAGCAATCATGCATATTATTTACCTAGAAATGCAGTTATGTCTGACAGATGATATTGTGACGTTTTAAAGAAAACAAACAGATTATTTTGCGTGGTGTCCCCAAGACTGTCATCTTGAAAGAATATTTCCGGACAATGAACATCAGGATACAATATCAGTTACGGAATTACAATTTTAGAGCATGTGTATTATACCAGAACTGGATGTACAAATACCTTTCGCGAAAGCACGTGTTTCTAGCTAATGACAGTTGACAAACCAAGTTTAATTACTACGGTCGAATATTGTAGTTGTGGTGGAGATGATGCTGGAAGGAGGAGGATATTTTATGAAAGCGACAACTACTGAAAGATACTGTTTCATTTTCAATGTATTAAAATGAAATTTGTGCCGAAGGGAATACAAGGTTGTGTCGAATGTCAAAACCAAGTACCATTTAAATGATTTAGAAATTTGAAATATAATGCAACATTTGACCTTTTAAGTTGAACTATAACCATATGATTGATTTCAAGAAATGAATACGGAATGTTATTCCATCTTCTCAGTCATATCCATTTGTTTACGCGTCTGTCTATCGATGGATCTATTTGTTATGAAAGGATAACAAGGATAGTTGTTTTATTTAAATAAAAATAGGAAAAGTCACGAATTCGGTCTCGTGCGGTTTTGATGCCTAACATAATGTTATTTATTAGGATATCTTTACGCTCAAACGAGACTTGCCTTTACAATCTCCTGGTGAGAACAATGTAGTTAGGTGCAGGCATGCGTAATTAAATAATCGAAAAGGCGGACATGTCAGTGCATACGTTTGTTTGATGACGTCACGTGAAATTAAAGACAATCCCTCAAAATGGCCTCTTAATCCACCAGTAGTTTATCTAGAATGACCTTTGCTTAACTACATAACGTGAAAACATAGGAAGGCGTGACCTTTGTTTGACCCCAAACCGTCAAAAGATTGGGATGCGCGACCTTTGTTTGACCACCTTTTATCAAACTGAGTTTTCTACTAATAGTTTCGTTTGATTTAAAACGCAGGTTATAGATTAATGTTAATTGAGGCCTATTTACCCAGACATTTCGTCAGTTTATTCAGACTTTGGATATGTTATGTGTGAATGAAACTAAACTCGATACCTATGGCATTATTTATGTACATAAGTTTGATTTCATTTCTCAGTGCAGAAAGCAAAATTATATACGCAAAACTGATATCACTGATATTCTTGTAAGATGGAAAAGTCCAATTTCTAAACTGATGAGGAGTTAATCATTGATACAGTTTATATCCCACCACCACCTAATCACTATTAAACATTGCAGTCCAATCAGAAATATCACATATATGCTTTTCACAGAAGAACGTGGCTTTAATTGGAGCTTTGTAGAAGAAAATGATGTCACATGATTTGAGTTTGGATCTCAATAATAAATGTAAAATATTCCAAACTCCCCAAACCCCCCCCCCCATTACGCAATATCAGTACGGCTTTATTTATACATGGTTTCAGCATATTAAAAACATATTGATTTTAGTTGGAAGAATTTATATACTTTACCAAGCATCAATAAGTAAGCATCAAGCTCTGAAAGCAAGCGTTGCACAATCGTTAAATGACTTATTTATAGAGGCATGGAGGGAGTGCAAGATTCGAAAATTATGTCGAAAAGTACGACTTACCAAATATTCAAACAAGATTTAAACTTTGAGACGTATTCCTATCTCAAGAAAGAAATGTTTATTCGCCTTTGCTAAAATTTAGAACTAGCAACCTCAAACTTCCAGTAGAGTAAGGACGTTGGGAAACACATCAAGACAAGTCAGAATATCCACTTTATGCGATTGGGATAACACTGGAGATGAATTTCACTACGTATTTGTTTGTCAGTTCTTCTCAAGTTAATAATGTAAATACTTACCATATGTTTACTACATTATGCCTAATGTAATAAAGTTTTGTAAACTCTTTCCCTATAAAGATTGCTTAGTATTGAGAAATCTTTATAAATTTGTTGACATCTATCTACCAGTAACTGAGTTTGCATCATCGACTGGATGTGCCTTCGCATATGTATGTACGTGCGTGGACCTACACATATGAATGCTGACGTGTATATATGGGTAGGTATACGTACATGTACTGTTTAATTGGCACTTGGATCAAAATGAAAACAACAATATGGTTGACTGAACGCTGTATCATATGTTTGTCGAAAACAATATGGCCGATGACGTACTACCTAGTGGGTAAACGACATTATACAATACTCGCTAAAGAACTTTACACACACACACACACACACACACACACACACACACACACACACATA